>JARYGA010022225.1:0-21330 GCA_030545235.1 Helianthus tuberosus
TTCTCAATAAAACATGTTTTGTTTTATAAATAAACGCCCTTTATTTTACGGATTTTCTCGAAAAACGGGCAGAGTTTCCTCTGTTTTTGGACGCCCCCGACGACACAAGTCGTCGTTGTTTTATCAAAAATCAACAAGATTCAAACAATATAATCAAAGCAATCGAATATATAACTTTTATCGCGTAATAAACCATCGACTAAATATAAAATCTTGTAACGAAATGTCGGTTCGAGCTCGTTTACGTTAATAATGTAAAAATTATTAAATGACATAAATAATCGCGTTACTAAGATTCTTTACCAATTCTTATGTCGAGTCGTTGAATGAGTTGACCGGGTCAACTGAGTTGACTCGGTTGACCGAGTTTGACCGAGCCAAATCTGACCCGAACCGACTGATCCGAACCACACCGTTGACTGTCTTGACCACTCTGACCAACTTTGACTGGACCACGACCCGCGGCTGAACTAACCGAGTCCCGAACCCGAAACGTCACCCGAACTGATCTGTTGACCACTGTTGACCCAGACCGAGTTGACCCGTAAGCTGAGTTGACCGAGTCAATCCGTACCGCTTCTGAAGCTAAACCGAGTCCAAAATAATCTAAACTGAGTCCCGATCTGCGGCTGACCCGGAACTCGAATTCTGACCCGAGACTTAAACATCACCGTGAACCCGAGCTGTGACTGATTCGGACAGAAATTGGTGTCGACGACCTGAAACTGAACCGAGCCGCCGCCGATCCTCACCAGAAAACCAAGCAAGCCGGAGAGTCACCGCCGCCGTCGACCAGCGACTCTGCCGTCGTCGTCGAACCACCCGCCGGCGCCATCATCAACCTCCGCCGTCTCTCTCTCCCTCTTCTCAGCTTCTCTCTCTTCGTCTCGTCTCTCTCTCTCTCTCCATCCTCTCTCTCCTCTTCTGTTCTGTCGCCGCCGCACCACCACCGGACGGTGGTGGTGGTGATCCGTTCTGATAATCGAAGGGGGGGTCGGATCGTTTTAGAGATGGAAGGGGGGCTCCACCGCCGGAATATTAGCTCCGGTTGCCGGCGGTTTTATCAGAGAGGGAAGGGAGAGCAGTGAGGGAGACCGAGGTGTTTCTGTGTTTGAGAGGGAAGGTGATGTTCCTAATTTAGATGTAGGTGTGCAGGTTTTGAAAGATGGAAGATGAAGGGCATGTTTGTGTGTGAGTGTTTTGAGAGATGTGGAGTATAACTTATATAGAGATCTTGTAGGATTGTGTAGATCTAGTAAGATTTAGGTAAGATTTTTGTAAGATTTTGGACAGATTTGCTAAGATTTAGTAAAATCTTATAGATTTTGATAGGATTAAGTAGGATCTTGATAGGATACATTATGTGTAGGTTTAGGCTTGTGGGTGTTGGGCTTGGGCCCAGGGCCCACAAGCCCGTCTCGTGTGTAAGTGGCCCGTAATTCCTACGAGACCCGTTGTCAAATCCTGAACTTTGTTTAACGTCATAAATAAAAATGCACAAAAGTACGGTCGGTAGACGTTGTTTGCACGCCCGTTCATCGATTACGGTAATAATCGCGAAAAATTGTATCGTTGTCGTCTTTAATCCGTTTTTCGATCCGGTTCCGACTGTAGTCACTAAAATTTTAATTACGAAGCTAAAACATATCGTAAAAATTTAATATTTGTCGGCATTGTCAGTATTCTGTTTGGTTTCAATCCGTTGCCGTTTAACGTTTCACAGGTTTCTCTGTAAACCACCGTTCGTGCACTGTAAAGTCTGATAGGCGTTCCTAGGCACTCCAAAGGCCTAATTAAGTTAATCTTCGTCTAAATCACTATTTATTACCGCGTTAATATCCTGTTAATCACGTAATTAAGGGTCGTAAATCACGGGTTGTCACATTCTCCCCCTGTTACAGAAATTTCGTCCTCGAAATTTAGACTATGTTATCTCTTCATAATTGTGTTGTTCGTAGGTAAGTCCGAATAATAACAAAGTGAATGATCGCGTAATCGAAACAAGACTTATTCGAGTCATGTGAATTTAATAGCATTCCTCCACAATAGGAATCCCAACGGTTTAAAAGAAATGTGTCTCAGTAATTGATGTCAAAGGAAACGAGACGTAATGATACAGTCACCAGTGCGACTAAGTTAACAAGGATCCAACAATGAACAGGAACTTCGACCAATCGAATTCCATATGAACGTTTATAACATGTAAATGAGTTCTAGAAGCAATAACATCCACTGGATGAACATAGAATCAACAACCTCAAATGTAATAATTTGCATGAAACGTTCGATCGTGATCAGCGCAAGCTGCAAGTCATACCGACGCCACAAGGTGTCGCAATGAATGAAACAATTTAATAATAGAGGTGATCGAACAAGTATCACATGTGTTTTGCATAAAACGCTCAATCATAATTAGCCCAAGCTACAAGTTTGTACTGACACCACAAGGGTCGTAGTGATTTAAATAATTCAATAATAGCGGTGATCAAACAAATCCACCGTGTTTGAAGTCAAATGAAAGCGTAATAAGGTGAATCCGAAAGTTTGTTTCAAATGACATCATAGAATTTTCAATTGAAGTTTAAACATCAAAGAAATAATGCTTTCGATCGAAGGTGAAGAAGCAATGAATGTCGCAAGGCATTCGATCGATGTTGAAAGAACCGTTATGAGGTACACCGGAATATGAAATGAATTTGTGTACCATTGTCTTAACACACGATTGTGTTAAGACTGCTTTAATATGATAATTCAAAGTGGATTTAAAACAAATTAATAAAGAAATAATTAAATCCGTGCATGAGACGCGTAAACGAGTTTAGCGCAAGATTCAAGTTAATGAATACACCACCACAAGGTGTCGAAATCAACAAATGACTTATTGGAGTCGTAGACCAAACAAGTCCACTACGACTCGGAACAAATGAAACTCTTGTTAAAACGAATTTGAATATGATGTCTTCAATACATCACATGGTATCTTGAATTGAGTATGTGTAATGCAGAAGTTCAAACAATCGAACTTGGTTTTAGCGCAATCCGAAAATATATGTATTGACAAGAAAACTTTAGGCATGGTTACAACGAAAAACCATGTAGGTAACTTGTAAAGAAATGATCGTGATACAATGACCATTAAGAGGAGTAGAGATACGAAAATCTACTCAGTAAGTGTGAAATTCGAAATTTCAATAAAGAAATTTGAGGACTTTACCTGGGGTTTCGTGTGACGACCAATTGTTAGGTGACATTACCATGGAATGTCGAACATAGCGTATTCGTCTTTAGTTAGGTAGGGGGGATGCGGAGACAGTCGTCTTCTCCCTGGCGTGATTCGTGTCGTTGCAGGATCTCGTGACAAGTTGTCGTTTCCTGATCGTTAGTTCTCCTGCTGACAGGGATCTAGTGTCGTCGTTAAATTTGCGTCATCGTTCCTTCTCAAAGGCCTCGCCTCGATAGTCGTATGTGTCCTACATCAACCTCCGTTGATGTATAGCTTAAGTTTCACGTATACCTGTGCACTAGCGTTGTGTGTCGCGTAGAAGGTGATGTACCCCGACATCCGTTGGCGTAAAATTTGAGTTTCATGTATGCTCGTGCGCTAGCGTTTTGTTATGCGTAGGCTGCCTGCTCGGGAAGTTAAAATATCATAGACAATATGGATAATAGTGTGTGCCCGAGTTAATATTCACGGTTCCTACGTGATGACCTTCAATAAACACACACATGCGCAATTAATCAATCAGCAATCAAATAGTCCTCCTAGTCCCACTAGCCTCCCAGCCTCCCAGACTGACTCCCTAGTCCCACTAGACAATTTTCCCAGCCTCCCAGACTAACTCCCTAGTCCCACTAGACTATCCTCCCAGCCTCTCAGACTGAATCTCCTAGTCCCACTAGACTATCCTCCCAGCCTCTCAGACTGAATCTCCTAGTCCCACTAGACTATCCTCCCAGCCTCTTAGACTGACTCCCTGTTCCGAAGGTCTTAAATGCATGTCTCCTAAACTCTCAGAGTGTTGTGTACTGTATGTAATAGTTTTGTGTACCGTGTATAAAACATCACAATAGCGTATGTTTGAAAACAAAATTTTAACTGTTTGCTTTTCGGCAACGATTGGAGACCATATTCGAGTACTGGGCGTTCTGTATGTATTCAACGTCTTAATAGTCTAAGTTCCCAGAGGAAAGTGAGGTTAGAGCCTAGGTATCACAACAGAAACCTAATTCGCTGTAACCTATAGCTCTGATACCAATCTGTCACACCCCGAAATTATCAGAGCTGGCGTGACTGGACTGGTATCTTCATTGCACAGCGGAAGCAAATAAGCAAAGACTTTCTAGAAATTGAACGCCGCTAAGTACTCGAAACTCCAATGGTCCTCCTATTCCAACCGTGCCCTGTCTTAGAACTGTAACCTGAGAAAGAAACATGCGAGAAAAATCATTTTCTTGCCAAGTTATATGGAAACGTTGTGTTTGTATCACAGTATGTTCATAAAAACCATGTAGTTGTAAAGTCTTGTATTTATAATGTTCATATAACCGTCAATGCCCACCCTGACTTTGACTCCATACCCGCATAATCCTATGCTTTGAATTTTGTATAAAACATGGTATTTAATTTGTATGAACAAGTATTTTTGTAAGTATAAAATCCCTGGTATGTAGCAAATAAGGAAATAAAGAGATCACCAATGGTTTGCAAGGCCATTGATATGTGTGAAGTGCAAGTAGGAAGACTCAAACCTGGCAGATTTGTGCGTCGGGTACATAGTCACTCCAAGGTCCGTACTGTGGACCTGGAGCTGGGCTCGCTACACCCAAATAGATCTACCGCATTGTGTCCCTCGGTCCTACCATGAGGATTAATGGCCTCCAGTTCCCGCCTACCCACTCACATGATCTAAGTAGTAAACCCTCCTTACGCTAATCATACCATGTATAAATAAATCCCTGGTCACCCTGACCGAATCCCTGGTCACCCTGACCAAATTCCTGGTCACCCTAGCCGAATATCATTCACATTCCAAAAATAAGCATTTGCATCATACTTGGTACTCGTTCTCACCAAGAGTGCTTCTTGTATTTACCCGTAGTTTAGAAAACTAGAATTCGGGGGTATGCATATTCCGAAAGATACGTTTGTTTGAAAACCGGTATGTTTAGTATAAACCTTTCGTAAATCATTTGTGTTCCTCGAAATCCCTTCGTAATATGATTTAGAAATACGAGTTTTGCGTTTGTTCTAAACTTTGTATGTTTTTGCAAAACGTGCATGTCTTTCCACCCCGAAAACATTTATAAAAATGTAAAGCCGTAAAAAGTGGGGTTATGAACTCACCTGAATATTCCTGTGCAAAGCTAGCTAAATACGACTTCGTGATGTCGTTTCCAAGACGAGACTCGCTAGCGTGCATTCTACAATATTCCTAACACGGAATATCTAATAAGTTTCTAAATATAAACGTAGCTAAACTACGTGTCGTCGAGCTCTACCGAATCGTTAATCGAACGATTCAACGGTAAGTTGTTAACTTAATGAAAATGATTAAGTTATACTTGTTAAGTCTCGTTTATTCGTCGGTATTTAAGAAGTCTCGAAAAGACTTAGTTCTCGTGAGGTTTAAAATATATGAATATTTATATAAAAGTATATAAATATATTGATATAATCGCGTTAGTTGTCTCGAGAAATCGTAAGTGTATGTACAAAAGTTTGTATGAAAATAACGTATAACCAATTCGTATCATATATACGTCCCGTATGATATTTATCAAAGTGTATGTCTATGCCATTTAGGCGTTTGACGTGTATAAAAAGTCATATTCATGAAAGAATCATCGGATTGTCGTGTTTGAAAATAAATATATAACTATATTTATTTTTGTAAACGAATGTGTGTTCGGCGTTTGAAACAATATAAATAACTATATTGACTTTAGAAAGGAGTTGTCGAAATTCCGAAGTTTATAATAAATATAATAATTATATTTATTTGTTGTAAATAAATTCCGAATCTTTGATATCGAAAGTTGTAAGTTGTTGTCGAAAGAGGTTTTATATGCTTTTGCTAGTTTTCATAAAAGTCGCCTGATATCACTAGTCGTCGTTTCTCAATAAAACATGTTTTTTTTATAAATAAACGCCCTTTATTTTACGGATTTTCTCAAAAACGGGCAGAGTTTCCTCTGTTTTTGGACGCCCCCGACGACACAAGTCGTCGTTGTTTTATCAAAAATCAACAAGATTCAAACAATATAATCAAAGCAATCGAATATATAACTTTTATCGCGTAATAAACCATCGACTAAATATAAAATCTTGTAACGAAATGTCGGTTCGAGCTCGTTTACGTTAATAATGTAAAAATTATTAAATGACATAAATAATCGCGTTACTAAGATTCTTTACCAATTCTTATGTCGAGTCGTTGAATGAGTTGACCGGGTCAACTGAGTTGACTCGGTTGACCGAGTTTGACCGAGCCAAATCTTACGTTAATAATGTAAAAATTATTAAATGACATAAATATTAGCTCCGGTTGCCGGCAGTTTTATCAGAGAGGGAAGGGAGAGCAGTGAGGGAGACCGAGGTGTTTATGTGTTTGAGAGGGAAGGTGATGTTCCTAATTTAGATGTAGGTGTGCAGGTTTTGAAAGATGGAAGATGAAGGGCATGTTTGTGTGTGAGTGTTTTGAGAGATGTGGAGTATAACTTATATAGAGATCTTGTAGGATTGTGTAGATCTAGTAAGATTTAGGTAAGATTTTTGTTAGATTTTGGACAGATTTGCTAAGATTTAGTAAAATCTTATAGATTTTGATAGGATTTAGTAGGATCTTGATAGGATACATTATGTGTAGGTTTAGGCTTGTGGGTGTTGGGCTTGGGGCCAGGGCCCACAAGCCCGTCTCGTGTGTAAGTGGCCCGTAATTCCTACGAGACCCGTTGTCAAATCCTGAACTTTGTTTAACGTCATAAATAAAAATGCACAAAAGTACGGTCGGTAGACGTTGTTTGCACGCCCGTTCATCGATTACGGTAATAATCGCGAAAAATTGTATCGTTGTCGTCTTTAATCCGTTTTTCGATCTGGTTCCGACTGTAGTCACTAAAATTTTAATTACGAAGCTAAAACATATCGTAAAAATTTAATATTTGTCGGCATTGTCAGTATTCTGTTTAGTTTCAATCCGTTGTCGTTTAACGTTTCACAGGTTTCTCTGTAAACCATCGTTCGCGCACTGTAAAGTCGGATAGGCGTTCCTAGGCACTCCAAAGGCCTAATTAAGTTAATCTTCGTCTAAATCACTATTTATTACCGCGTTAATATCCTGTTAATCACGTAATTAAGGGTCGTAAATCACGGGTTGTCACATTATTGACACTGACATTTTAGAATATGTTAAGATGCATGTTGATATTATTAAAATGAACTACTACATAGAAAAATAGAAATTTAACGAAATATTTATATAGTATTACACGCTAGAGTTAACACTTGCTAGGAATTCGTAGACTCTGGCCTTTCTCCATGTGATTTCATGCTCTCTTTTGAATTTCAGGTCAGTTAGCATGTTGTAGATTTTCTGATCCTGTTTTAGAAGTTGTGTCAAAAACTCTTCTGCATTCTTCTGGAACTCTGATGGAGGAGAGTGGAGGACTTCATCGAGCAATGCTATGTTGTTCCAGGTTTTGTTGTAATTAGTGTCATTGATTATGTCGACTTTCCTGTTTAGTTCTCCGTCTGTTCTTTTTTCTTTGAGTGACCACATCGAGAATTGTGATTTAACATCGCTGGTGTCTGACCAGTGGTAGAAGCTGAAGTTTGCCATGTAGATTTTTTGTTGGTTTTTCTGACTTGGAACAATCTTTGACAGAAAGTGATTTGTAGGACAATTTGTTGATGTTTTGAATCAAAAGTAATCATCGGTATTTTATAGAGTTTAAAAACGCGCCCACATGGTAAATGAAGAGGTTAATTGTAATTGTGATAATCTGCTTTTGTTCTTTGAACTTCGAAATTTTGTCCCTTGGGTTTCTTCGTATTTAATTTTATAGTTTTCCCATAAAAGTTGGGGTTTGAAAAGGTTTTTGCATTAAAAGACTCATGTTTTGAAATATACATTAATATGTTTATATTAAATCTACACATTTTCACTGTTAGATATTTCAGTATATAAACTCATAGTCACTTCGCCTGTTTTTCATCACGTTTTCCTACAAAGATATCATACTTTCTGGAAAGTCTAGTAATATAGTTTATTCAAATGGCGTCATTCACTTCTGTAAAATCAGATGATTTAACGCAGCGTTTTGTCAGGAAAATCGAGGAACAGGTGTATGAAGATAGGGCTACTCTTCAAGAGCTGAAGAGATGTTTTGATGGATTGCAAGTTGGCATGTTCACGAGAGAGCAGGTTTCTAGAAATCTTATGTGGATGCCTTCAACTTCCGTTCGTGAGCTTTGCGTTGTCAGTAATATAGAGTGCGGTGATAGAGACGTGGAGTTCATGGCGATGCTGAAGAACATACATCGAGAGGTTCAGCAATCGATGGAGTTGAAGCTAAAGTTTCTTAATTCTTGCTGTTATTGTTAGATTTGAACTTTAATGTTGTTCAGTATGTTATGTAATTATTGGACTTTTAATGTCATGAATAAATGAATAAATTTTAATCTTATAAATCTATGTTACGTTTTAGTTTTACTTATTTAGTGTTTGAGTTTGATTTAGATTATGTTGATGTTGAATTGTGTCTGAACATCTGTTTGGTAAGTCAACAGAGGTTTAATAGTATCAAGGGTTGGTTTGATGGTGAACAAATTATGTTGATGTTGAATTGTGTCTGAACATCTGTTTGGTAAGTCAACAGAGGTTTAATAGTATCAAGGGTTGGTTTGATGGTGAACAAATGAGTGCAAAGATAAAACAAATGTTCAGAATTTGATCATTGATAGCAGTTTTTTGAAGAATCTATGCTCCTGCAAATTACAGAGAGTCAATATTTGGAGTTGTAAAAGGTCTGTTGTAGTTAAAGTTTGGTAAAAGAGAACATCTGTTGATGTTGAAAGATTGAAGAAGGAAAGGTCTGTATGGGAGACCAGATGTTAAAGAACAACAGATAATATTCAAAATATGTTGAGCCGACCACATATTTTTATAGTAACAATGGTTAGGTTAATAGCAGATGTTGGGACTTTGTTAGTCAATTAGATTAGATGTTGTAGACCTTTGTATAACCATGTTGTTGTTGTCATATATTCGAACCTTCTTATGAAACAACTGTGTATGCTAACGACTGTTGATTTACTATTGTTCACTAAAATGAATAAATTTTAATACTATTAATCTTTGTTGTCGCATCTTCATTTTAATTATTTCAGTCATTCCTGAGTATTATTATATAATTTTGTTTATGAATAACTGTCTTTTGGAAGAATTTCCGGTAAGACCTAATTACATGGAGTCGATATTTGCTGTTGTAAAAGGTGTGTTGTAGCTAAAGTCTGACAAAAGAGAGCATCTGCTGATGAATAAATGTCTGAAGATGCAAAGGTCTGCTATGGGTCAACAGATGTTAACGAACAACAGATGATATTCAATCCTAAAATGCTCAACAGAGGTTTTGATACTAACAGTGGTTGGGCTAATAGCAGATGTTAGACTTACGACTGTTGAGTTACACCTATTGAAAACAACTGTTTTTAAAACTTCTGCTTGCCTAAAAATACATCCACTGCTAAAGGGTACCGTATGTTGTCATAATTTCTGTTTATCCTAATGACTGTTGATTTACTATATGCTGACTGTCATCCGTTATGACAATAGAGGTTCTGACGTAGACAGATGTTAGCTAAAAATAAAACAACTGCTGAAAGTTATCATCTGTTCTCATAACTTCTGTTTATCTAACAACTGTTTGACTTACACTGTTCCCAACTTCTGTAGTCGACCAACAGAGGTTTCCAAACAATTGTCATCGGTTGTCGCAAGAGAGGTTCCGACGTGGACAGATCTTAGCCATCAAATATTTTTAACTACTGCCACGTCAGTATTCACTTATGTCACACCCCCAAAATCCACCTGCGGAGTACCACCGCTTGGAGGCGTGACTGACCAGGATCTAGCCACCAATCATATTGAACATGCGAGTTAAAAGATATAAAAGTTTAACCAATACAATTGGTGTCCAAACAAAACATAGTTAAGTTGCAAGCGGAAGCATAAGTCTTAAAACAAAACATAGTTTAATTGTTTCCAAGTTTAACATGGCACACAGCCGTCCATGTCCCACAACGATCCTCCTCCATGCAAGCTCCAGCTAAGAACCTAAGGACCTGCAAAGCATGTAGTAACGAGTCAACAACAAGTTGAGTGAGTTCACGGTTGGGTGTTCGTTTTAAGTTGTTTCGAAAACGGTTTCCTTTAGCTGGCGTCCTGCCGTGGGGGTTACCCCATAGTTAAAAAGTGTGACATGTTTATTCCCGGTTTCTCTGGCAATCCAGCCGTGGTGGCTACCCCGTGTTAGTTATCTGGCATTTCGGCCGTGGGGGCTACCCCATGTATACACTAGACTCGTTACCATATCGACTGCTGACTGTAGTCATGTTTATGTGCCCTGAAACTGTCAATGTCTATCATCATTGACGTGCCCCAGATCCATTAGTTCACGCCCGTCCTCTGCGGCACGGTGTGAGGTTTGTCAGACCTAAATAGCGCTATCTAACTAATGACCCGCTCGCCATTGGCCCGGCGATTAAGTCGATATAAAAAGGAGGGACTTCGTGATAGAGTTTTGGTCTAGTACGAGTTATCTGTCCGTGAGGACGAGGAATTACATTCCTGAACCATTGCTGTCCTACCCAAGGAGGACGAGGAACCCATGTTCCTTAACCCCAATTCCCGACCCCTGGGAATCCCATGCTTTGTAGAGGGTGTGAACTCACCTTGGTTTGCTCGGTAGGTACACAGAAAAGTCAAACAAGCAACGCTGTGGCTACTCACGTCCTATCATAGTTGTATCATACAAGTCAGGTTCGTAACCAAGTAGCACACGGATGTTTCTAGCACAGTGCATTCAAGTATCGTTCATGGCATACACGTTTAATCATGGCAGATCAACAATATTCACGTTCAAGTAACATATAAGGTCTATGCATTAGGCCCAAGAGTCCGGCCCAATCAATTAAGCCCGTAATGGAGTGCAAGTCCAAACAGTGTGCACATGCACCTGGTCTCGAGTCGTAACTGATGCAGGTTCTGGTCTCGAGTCGCAACCGGACTCGCAAACACGGTTTCGGTTCGTGCTGTTTTGGTTACGAGTCGCAACTGGACTCGCAACCGAGATTTCGAGTCATAAGATTTTGTGCTTGATCCAGTGTGGTTTCGAGTCGCAACCAGGTGTTTGCGACTCGCAACCGATGTCGCAACCTGGGATTTCGACTCATCACGCGGTGGTTCCGAGTCGCAACTGGAGGTTTCGGTTGGACAACTGCTGATTCGGTACAGTGTACTATCCAATAGAAATTCCATTTCATGCAACATTATGTACTCCTCTCATAAACATGTTTATTTGTCTAACAATTTACCAAATTGGATCAAACATATCAGATTTCAAATATTCAAGCATGTTCATATCACATTCAACAAGTTCTTCATACATTCATCATGTTCATCAAACACAAACAGCCCTTATTCAACATATTTTGCATTTTTCGGACAAGAGTTATATTATCTAAACTAGATATCAAGCTCATATTGCAACAAAACATCTATTCTATAGTCCTCATGAATCGGATGGTCATCATTATTCTTTTATCATACAAAAATCTATACCTTTATTAAAGAGGTCATGTTCATAACAAATGTTGTAACTAAACATGTATCATCACCAAGAATTCATTAAATCCACCAACACCTTTGTCATATTCAAATGACAGTCATGTTCTCCTAAGCATGTATCATTTAATCAAACAAGAACTCATCAATCAAACAAACACTTAATCATACATGAGTCTTTAGCAAGCAAACACATTATCAAGTTTCTTCATCACACATTATCAACCGAAATGTCACGCATTATCATCATCAACATCCGAAATACATAACAAGACTCACTAACCAACAAGTATCATAAACACTAACCAACAAGCATCATAAACACTAACCGGTTTGTGAAAGGACACCGAGTTGCTAAGGAGGATGAGTGAAATGGGGTGTTCGAGTGATGTTGATGAGCTCAACCGAGTCTCCTTGTGGCCACCGGTTTGATCCGAGATGAAGAGGAGCAATGTTGTAGCTTAGGGTTTAATGGTTTCTAGAGAGAGAGTAGAGGAGTATGTGTGTTGTCCAAGAAAATGGCAAAGATGGCTAACAACCGGATTATATACTAGCTTCAAGTGCACCCTAATGGGTTTACCAAATAAGCTAAGTGTGTGTGTACGGCCCAACCGGCCCATATGTCATTGTTCACTCGAGACCACATGGTCTCGAGTCGGGTTCGTGTTGTCTCGGTTCATATACATACTCGCATACATACACACAAGCATACATGTAACATAACACATAATCATATAAAGGTTCACTTGTCATTCATTAAATCATCAAATTAGTTAGTCACTTAGTGTTCAAACGTACAACGAAAGGTTCTAAATTTCGAGTTGTCACATCATCCCCAAGTTGAAAGAAATTTCGTCCCGAAATTTGGTAGGAACTCACTGAGGAAGCTAGTTAAGTTGTATGGTTTTCCTGGTTTTCCTGGGGTGTCACATCCACCCCCCGTTGATCTGGAATTTCGTCCCGAAATTCCGTAGCTTCGGCCTCAGTAGTGGGTGTACTGTTTGCGAACAGTTGGGGATACTTTTGTTTCATCTGATCTTTGCGCTCCCAGGTGAACTCTGGGCCGCGACGTGAGTTCCAACGAACTCGAACGAGAGGTATTCTAGTGCTCTTGAGGACCTTAACATCCCGGTCCGTGATTTCGACTGGTTCCTCGACGAATCGTAACTGTTCGTCGATAGTGAGTTCCTTTAGAGGAACTACGTGGGTCTCATCTGACGGACACTTCTTCAGATTCGACACGTGAAAAACGTTGTGAACTGCACCGAGTTCCGCTGGTAAGTTTAGTCTGTAGGCCACCCTGCCTATTTTCTCAAGGACTTCGAAAGGTCCAACGTATCGTGGGTTGAGTTTGCCGCGTTTACCAAAACGAACCACACCCTTCCAGGGTGAAACTTTGAGTAGTACCCGCTCCCCAACCTGGAGCTCAAGTGGTTTCCTGCCCATGTCGGCGTAAACTTTCTGACGTTCGCGAGCTGCCGTCATACGTTTTCGTATTTGAGCAATTTGTTCGGTCGTGTCTACCACATATTCTGGACCAGTGATCTGACTATCTCCCACCTCTGCCCAGCAAAGAGGTGACCGGCATTTACGTCCGTACAATGCCTCAAATGGAGCAGCTTTAATGCTCGTGTGGTAGCTGTTATTGTATGAGAATTCCACCAGTGGCAGATGCTTTTCCCAGCGGTTGCCAAAGTCGATTACACATGCACGGAGCATGTCTTCTAAGGTTTGAATAGTGCGCTCGGACTGCCCGTCCGTCTGAGGATGATATGCTGTGCTCATATCTAATCGTGAGCCAAAGGATTTGTGCATTGCTTGCCACAGCTCTGAAGTAAAACGTGCATCTCGATCCGAGATAATGGAGGTGGGCACCCCGTGCCTCGAAACGACTTCCTTAAGGTATATTTCTGCAAGAGTGGAGAACTTATCCGTCTCCTTGATAGCCAAGAAGTGTGCAGATTTTGTGAGTCGATCCACGATCACCCAAATAGTATCGTTCCCGCGCTGGGATCTAGGTAGGCCAGTAACAAAGTCCATGGAAATTTGCTCCCATTTCCATTGAGGTAACTCGGGTTGTTGGAGTAGGCCTGAGGGTTTCTGGTATTCAGACTTGACTCTTGCACAAGTCAAACACTTGCTGACGTAAGTTGCTATGTGGGCCTTCATGCTAGGCCACCAATACGTGGTTTTGATGTCGTGGTACATTTTATCCGAACCAGGATGTACCGAGTAGCGAGACTTGTGTGCTTCGTCCATCACAAGCTCTCGTAGGTTTCCATAGAGTGGGACCCAAACGCGTCCCGTCACATAGTAAGCACCGTCTTCCTTCTGTTCTAAGCGTTGCCTCGATCCGCGTAGGGCTTCAGCCCTGACGTTTTCTGGTTTCAGTGCTTCTATCTGAGCAGCTCGTATTTGGGAAGGGAGACTAGAGTGGATCGTGAGTTGTAGAGCTCGTACGCGCTTAGGCGCAGTGTCCTTCCGACTGAGGGCGTCAGCCACAACATTGGCCTTGCCCTGGTGATACCTGATTGAGCACTCGTAGTCATTCAGTAGTTCGACCCATCGTCGTTGTCGCATATTTAGTTCCTTCTGCTTGAAGATATGCTCGAGACTCCTGTGGTCGGTGTAGATCGCGCACTTGGTACCATACAGGTAATGCCGCCATAACTTAAGTGCAAAAAAAACAGCTCCCAGCTCTAAATCGTGCGTAGTGTAGTTCTTCTCGTGAACTTTAAGTTGGCGTGAGGCGTAGGCTATAACCTTGTCTCGTTGCATCAACACGCAACCAAGACCCTGAATTGATGCGTCACAATAAACCACAAAATCGTCTGTGCCTTCTGGCAAGGAAAGGATAGGTGCGCTACAAAGTCTATCCTTTAGGTGCTGAAATGCCAACTCCTGTGCGTTTCCCCAGCGATAAATAACGCCCTTCTGCGTTAGTGAGGTGAGAGGCTGTGCAATCTTAGAAAAATCCTTTATGAATCTCCGGTAGTATCCCGCCAAACCCAAGAATTGGCGAATTTCCTTTGGTGTGCGAGGTGCAGGCCAGTTCTTAATCGAGTCTATCTTGGATGGATCAACATGAATCCCATCCTTGTTCACCACGTGGCCTAGGAAATGGACTTCTCGAAGCCAGAAGTCGCATTTCGAGAACTTTGCATAAAGCTGTTCTGTTCGAAGGAGTTCCAGAATAAGTCGCAGATGTTGCTCGTGTTCCTCCCGGCTCTTGGAATAGATCAGGATGTCGTCGATGAAGACTATAACGAACTTGTCCAGGTAAGGTTTGCACACTCGGTTCATCAAGTCCATGAAAACCGCAGGTGCGTTTGTCATCCCAAAAGGCATGACCAAAAACTCATAGTGCCCGTATCGAGTTCTGAAAGCTGTTTTGGAGACGTCCTCTTCCCGGACTCTCAGCTGGTGATAACCCGATCTCAAATCGATCTTCGAATAGTAGCTCGACCCTTGCAGCTGGTCGAACAAGTCGTCGATACGCGGTAGAGGATAACGATTCTTCACCGTCACCTTGTTGAGTTCTCGGTAGTCGATGCACATTCTGAAGGTACCGTCTTTCTTCTTTACAAATAGCACCGGAGCTCCCCAGGGCGATGAGCTAGGACGAATAAAACCCTTATCCAGGAGCTCTTGTAGTTGCGTGGAGAGTTCTTTTAACTCTGATGGAGCCAATCGATAAGGTGCACAAGCTATAGGCGCAGCTCTAGGAGCTAGTTCAATCTGAAACTCGACTTGACGATGAGGCGGAAGACCAGGTAATTCCTCAGGAAATACCTCTGGATAATCGCGTACAACTGGAAAATCTTCTATCTTCTTCTCTTTCTCCGTGGTGTCAGTAATGAGAGCCAAAATGGCAGTGTGGCCCTTTCGCAAGCACTTTTGGGCCTTAAGGAGAGAAATGACGTTCTCAACAGCACTCCTCTTGTCGCCATGAATCATGAGAGGTTCGCCACCGGAACCTGGAATACGGACAACCTTCTCGTTGCAAAGAATCTCTGCTCGGTGTTGGGATAGCCAATCCATCCCAATGACAACGTCGAAACTACCCAAGACAATAGGAATGAGGTCGATAGAGAAGGTTTGGTCAGCGAGAATAAGTTTACAACCCTTGACTACGTGTGCGGCCTCTAAACTCTTACCATTTGCTAGCTCTACTGTGTGCTTGTTGTTCAAAGGGGTTGGAATACGCTTAAGCATTCGACTAACTTCTAATGACATGTAGCTAGTATCGACACCCGAATCAAATAAAACTGAAACATAAAAGTCGTCGAGAAGGAACTTACCCGCCACAACATTGGGGTCATTCCTTGCTTCACCTTGGCCAATCACAAACACCCGCCCCCTGGCGCAATTGTTGTTGTTGTTCCCATTGTTACCATTCCCCTGATTGTTGTTATTGTTGTTGTTGTTGTTCTGGTTCCTGTTCAGTTGGGGACAATCTCTCTTGAAGTGGCCCTCAGCTCCACACTGAAAGCACCCTTTGTTATCACCTTGCTGCTGCTGCTGGCGCTGGTTCTGTTGAGCTTGCTGACGATTCTGATTGGCGGGGTATAAGCTCCTGCAATCCTTTGCAGCGTGACCAGGCTTGTTGCACCGATGACAGTTGCCCCTGGTGCATGGCCCGCTGTGGTGCAGGCTGCAGCGATTGCATTTGGGGTGATTTCCTTTGTACCCACCATGGCTTTGACCACCAGACGATTGCTGATTAGGGCTCTTGTAGTCATCAGTCCTTCTCTGCTGAGACTGGGATTGAACAGAAGTCGAACCCTTACTTGAAGTTCCATCCCATTTCCGTTTGTTGTCACTTGAGGTACCAGAAGTAGTTGCAGCACCTATGCGTTTTGGTAACTTGTTCTGCTCCACCGCCTGATCCGTGAGACGGTGAGCCAACTGAACAGTTTGCTGGTAGGTAGCGAGGTTCGCTGAAGTCACATGACTTTGGATTTCTGGCACTAAGCCCTGAAGAAATAGCTCGATGCGTTTGATGGGAGGATCCACCATAGTAGGGCACAGAATTGCCAGTTCGTTCGACCTTTTCACATAAGCTTCAATTTCGGACCCCGTCATCTTGAGGTTGAAGAACTCCACTTCCAGCTTGTGAATCTCATCACGACTGCAGTATTCTTCTTTGATCATCTCCTTGAAAGTTTCCCATGGGGTGGCGTTGGCAGCAACCAACCCTAGCATCTGAACTTGAGCGTTCCACCATGTGAGGGCTAAACCCTCGAGAGTACCAGTAGCATACTTCACCCTGCGCGTCTCAGGGCATTCACACATTTCGAACACAGATTCTAGCTTCTCAAACCAATGTAGGAGACCTACTGCTCCTTCAGTGCCGCTAAAAGTAGTTGGTCGGCAGTCCATGAAAGTCTTAAAAGTGCACACGGGTGGCTGAACATGCTGACCTATCGTAGGTGAAAGAAAAGACAGAGTTTAACACAAAGGTTGGTTCACGAGAGTAGGATCCTAAAGATCCTAGAATGAGTTCGGACTGCAGGATATACCTCCTGCGTGTGCAGCTGCAAGTGCTGCGGCAACTCGTTCGTTGATCAGAGCCGTCAACTGGGCTTGTGTTAGGTTAACGCGTCCAGACATGATCTTCATATCAAGAAGAACGTGAGTGAGAGGGGTTCGCGAAAGTGCGATGTCAGAAGTGAGTGAGTACACACGTGTTCAAGCAACAGTAGTTATTCTAACCAAGCATGCCATGAGCAATGTACCATGTAACTAACAAGTAGGCAATATACACAGACCATATCACCTAGAATGTCGAGCCTTGCATGTGGAGTGAAGCGTCGTTGTGGACCGTTGAGCACTGTACAGGTTATAGTCTGGTTTTAACAAAAACGTTTTTCCCTTTATTAAAACCAAGTTCTCTATAACCAATGGCTCTGATACCAATCTGTCACACCCCCAAAATCCACCTGCGGAGTACCACCGCTTGGAGGCGTGACTGACCAGGATCCAGCCACCAATCATATTGAACATGCGAGTTAAAAGATATAAAAGTTTAACCAATACAATTGGTGTCCAAACAAAACATAGTTAAGTTGCAAGCGGAAGCATAAGTCTTAAAACAAAACATAGTTTAATTGTTTCCAAGTTTAACATGGCACACAGCCGTCCATGTCCCACAACGATCCTCCTCCATGCAAGCTCCAGCTAAGAACCTAAGGACCTGCAAAGCATGTAGTAACGAGTCAACAACAAGTTGAGTGAGTTCACGGTTGGGTGTTCGTTTTAAGTTGTTTCGAAAACGGTTTCCTTTAGCTGGCGTCCTGCCGTGGGGGTTACCCCATAGTTAAAAAGTGTGACATGTTTATTCCCGGTTTCTCTGGCAATCCAGCCGTGGTGGCTACCCCGTGTTAGTTATCTGGCATTTCGGCCGTGGGGGCTACCCCATGTATACACTAGACTCGTTACCATATCGACTGCTGACTGTAGTCATGTTTATGTGCCCTGAAACTGTCAATGTCTATCATCATTGACGTGCCCCAGATCCATTAGTTCACGCCCGTCCTCTGCGGCACGGTGTGAGGTTTGTCAGACCTAAATAGCGCTATCTAACTAATGACCCGCTCGCCATTGGCCCGGCGATTAAGTCGATATAAAAAGGAGGGACTTCGTGATAGAGTTTTGGTCTAGTACGAGTTATCTGTCCGTGAGGACGAGGAATTACATTCCTGAACCATTGCTGTCCTACCCAAGGAGGACGAGGAACCCATGTTCCTTAACCCCAATTCCCGACCCCTGGGAATCCCATGCTTTGTAGAGGGTGTGAACTCACCTTGGTTTGCTCGGTAGGTACACAGAAAAGTCAAACAAGCAACGCTGTGGCTACTCACGTCCTATCATAGTTGTATCATACAAGTCAGGTTCGTAACCAAGTAGCACACGGATGTTTCTAGCACAGTGCATTCAAGTATCGTTCATGGCATACACGTTTAATCATGGCAGATCAACAATATTCACGTTCAAGTAACATATAAGGTCTATGCATTAGGCCCAAGAGTCCGGCCCAATCAATTAAGCCCGTAATGGAGTGCAAGTCCAAACAGTGTGCACATGCACCTGGTCTCGAGTCGTAACTGATGCAGGTTCTGGTCTCGAGTCGCAACCGGACTCGCAAACACGGTTTCGGTTCGTGCTGTTTTGGTTACGAGTCGCAACTGGACTCGCAACCGAGATTTCGAGTCATAAGATTTTGTGCTTGATCCAGTGTGGTTTCGAGTTGCAACCAGGTGTTTGCGACTCGCAACCGATGTCGCAACCTGGGATTTCGACTCATCACGCGGTGGTTTCGAGTCGCAACTGGAGGTTTCGGTTGGACAACTGCTGATTCGGTACAGTGTACTATCCAATAGAAATTCCATTTCATGCAACATTATGTACTCCTCTCATAAACATGTTTATTTGTCTAACAATTTACCAAATTGGATCAAACATATCAGATTTCAAATATTCAAGCATGTTCATATCACATTCAACAAGTTCTTCATACATTCATCATGTTCATCAAACACAAACAGCCCTTATTCAACATATTTTGCATTTTTCGGACAAGAGTTATATTATCTAAACTAGATATCAAGCTCATATTGCAACAAAACATCTATTCTATAGTCCTCATGAATCGGATGGTCATCATTATTCTTTTATCATACAAAAATCTATACCTTTATTAAAGAGGTCATGTTCATAACAAATGTTGTAACTAAACATGTATCATCACCAAGAATTCATTAAATCCACCAACACCTTTGTCATATTCAAATGACAGTCATGTTCTCCTAAGCATGTATCATTTAATCAAACAAGAACTCATCAATCAAACAAACACTTAATCATACATGAGTCTTTAGCAAGCAAACACATTATCAAGTTTCTTCATCACACATTATCAACCGAAATGTCACGCATTATCATCATCAACATCCGAAATACATAACAAGAATCACTAACCAACAAGTATCATAAACACTAACCAACAAGCATCATAAACACTAACCGGTTTGTGAAAGGACACCGAGTTGCTAAGGAGGATGAGTGAAATGGGGTGTTCGAGTGATGTTGATGAGCTCAACCGAGTCTCCTTGTGGCCACCGGTGTGATCCGAGATGAAGAGGAGCAATGTTGTAGCTTAGGGTTTAATGGTTTCTAGAGAGAGAGTAGAGGAGTGTGTGTGTTGTCCAAGAAAATGGAAAAGATGGCTAACAACCGGATTATATACTAGCTTCAAGTGCACCCTAATGGGTTTACCAAATAAGCTAAGTGTGTGTGAACGGCCCAACCGGCCCATATGTCATTGTTCACTCGAGACCACATGGTCTCGAGTCGGGTTCGTGTTGTCTCGGTTCATATACATACTCGCATACATACACACAAGCATACATGTAACATAACACATAATCATATAAAGGTTCACTTGTCATTCATTAAATCATCAAATTAGTTAGTCACTTAGTGTTCAAACGTACAACGAAAGGTTCTAAATTTCGAGTTGTCACAACTTATTCTCTCTATATAAAAGTTGTTTCATCCCTAAATTGAGGTTCTACCACTGCCGTCTCGAATTCAAAATTCTGAAAAACAGTTTCCAACATATTAGAAACTCTCCAACTTAAACCATGTTTCATCCCCAAATCACCTTCTTCTCCAATGATGTCTCTGAACATCAAAAACCCTCACAACTACCTCCCCATCTTCGAGAAAACAAGCAAAAATACCAGCTTTCACTCAATAATTGACCTTTTAACGTCATCAAAATACAAATCAATCCTTACTGCTGATGCTCCGGTTCATACAGAAACACTTCGACAATTTTGGATTAATGCTGAAATAGAGTCTGAAGATAATAATCGAGTTGCCATCACATCTAAGGTCGGGGAAAGTGTGGTACGAATTTCTCCCTTTACAATTTCCACTACATTTGCATTGGACGACTTGGGAGGTAAGACCAACTTTGAAAAACCTGAACTTCATACAGAGTTCATTGAAAGAGGATATGATGCATAATTAAAGGAAGTTACTATCTACAAACCAAACTTCCCTCCGCCAATGAAATTTTTGTTTCATACTCTTTTAACTTGTCGCTCATCCAAGATCACCTCATTTAATGAGATACCTTTGAACATTCAGTATTTGGGTTATGCTATTTTAACAAAATCTGATTACAATTTATCACAAGCACTATTTTTCTGATTTGTTGAATAATGTGAAAAATGTGAAAAAATTTTAAAAAGGTCTTCGTAGCAATGCTTTTCTGTTGTATCCAAGACTTCTAAGCTACTACCTATGAAAACAAGTGTCACAAACAGATTTTGAACAAGGTGTAGCTTTTCAAATAAATAGTCTTACAAGTAAAACTTTTACTAAACTTATGGATAAAGAGTCAAAAGTTTCAACAACGGAAACAAAGGGGGATGAGCCTGTTTTAGATGTGTCCGCATCAGTTGCTCAAACATCTGTT
>JARYGA010022226.1:0-15708 GCA_030545235.1 Helianthus tuberosus
AGCTTCCTGGAGCTTAAGAGCAGACCCAAGTCTTTCCTAATCGTGCATAGGACTTCAGTAAGTATGCTTAACCTTTCTTGAGTTTTTACTTAGTTTTAGCTTAAAAGTCAAACCGTCGTAATTACCGTTTGACTTAGCGATTAATCATTAATGGTCCAGTGATTAGTCGAATTGAAGGTAGTTATAAGTTGGTAATTATGTGGGCATTAAACCCTTAAAAGGGCACCCTCTGATTCCCACTCTATCTAGACCATTTGTCGGGTCAAAGTTGATTAGAAAAAGTCAACATAATTCTAATCTTTGAATTAACGCATAATTAGCAATGTAGAAGTCATGTAACCTATTTTATCACTCATATAAATTGCCTTAGAGCTTTAATTGGACCAGGTTACATGCTAGTATAACCCTCTGTGATTATACACCTTGGTTCATTAGTTATCCAATTAATATGCATGATTCCGTTAATTGCTCATATGTTGACCATTATGCCCTTTTAACCATAAAACGTGATTTTTGAAAATGTAAAAGAATAGAAACCTTAGTTACTGAATTATAAACTTGTACCCAAAATTTGACATCAGTTTGAGGTGTAGATTGAGAGTTATGCTCATTAGCGTAATTAGAAAGCTTTTTAGCGATTTAACGGCGTAATTAGCATATATCCTACTTAAACCCACTTTTTGATATCAAAATTGTTACCCACTGATGTAATATATTATTTTGGTATTTTTAAAGATTTTTAATTAATTTTAGGCTGAGCATAACTTAGAGTTATAAGCTTAAGTCGGTAATTGTCGGTTTTGCCCTTTTGGGCTATAAAATGAGTTTTACATATCTTTTTGACCCCAAACCTTTTGCTACTGATTTTATATGATAAATAAATTATTTTAAACCTTCTGGAATAATAAACATATCAGCTTTCTATATAGAACCCGGAAACGGCTTCTAATCGCCTTTTTAAGCATTTTTAACGCATAGTATGTACTAAAACTATTTTAAACATACAAGGGTTGATACCTACTGATATTTTAGGTAAATTATAATATTTTAAGTGTAAGAAAAAGTTGTTTAACTCAGACTTCAGTTTTGAGCTTTTCGGCTTATGTGAAATTACCAAAATGCCCATACGGTGCATAGTTTGGTTATAATTGATAAATTTCACATATATGCAATACCCTACTGTTATAACTTATCAAATTAAGTATTTTTTCTGATTATATCAGACCTATAACTCAGGTTAATACTTAAACTCTTTTATAACCCTATAAATGACCAAAATACCCCTACGAGGCATAGTTTGAGTTTAAATTCGTTTCGGGCATAATAAAAGATATCTTACTGATGTCACAACATATTTGAGGCATATTAACTTAGGAAACCTGTATATGGCTTTTATGGTTACCCGTTACGCATTCTTCGCGTCCGGTTCGGTTTATGTAACTGGTTTACATAAATTGGCCGAAACGGGTCAAACCTTATAGTTTTTACCTCAAAATCCAGAAGGTGTTTAGATTACCCATATAAGACAAGTCTTCAAACTTGTAAGGTCTAAATCACATTCTATTCCGGTCTTCGCTTAATTACGCGTTCGAACCGTATCATTCCTTAAAACTAATCGGTTTAAGCTTAAGCTTAACTAAAGACCGTTAGGATTCTAATAGGTTATTATAAACCTTTGTTCCAGAATAGGAGAAATAGTAAAAGCTACATGCATTTGCTAATTGCGAATTATACTTGCAAAGGTAAATACTTTTAACTTATTTTCCCTTATACGGGCTTGGGGTACGGTATATAAAATACCGCATGGTCGGGCATTCGACCTTAATCGATTGGTGGTTAAGTATTATCGAGATGACCCGTTTAAATATGTTTTGTTTGCTTAACGCCTTTGGGAGGTTAATGACCATGTCCCGGATATCCTTGGCATCATTTTTCGAAATGGCCACGACCTAAGCGCGGGGTGTAGGCGTACACCCGTCAGTGCATAAATAAATAATGTGGTGTGTCTATTGATCTTTAACCTGGCACGATCTGGGCTACTGAACGCATAAGGAACATGTAATTCTTTAACAAGATTAAATATTTAAATAATTATCCAAAGTTATAAAAAGTTTGTGCCACGTGCATTCAATTCAATTTTAACCATTTTTAAAATGGGTCAGCTAAATTGTATTTGCCAGTGTAAACTGACGTATTTTCCAAAAAGGTTAAGTGCAGGTACTATGCGAACTAGGCTGGCTTTCTCCTAGCGTCCACAATAAGTCTCGCAAGCTTGGACGTCAAAACTGTTGAACAATGTTTCCTATTTATATTTTTATCCACCTGTGGATTATTTTCAACTGTTGTGATACTTGATATTACAATTTATTAAAGTTGAAACATATCTTTCATTTGCTTCCGCTGTGCATATTAAATATTGTGTTGTTTGACTGTAATGTTGCCAACCACGTCACGTTACTCCCCCACCGGGCCCACCGGTCAAATGTGGAAATATCGAGGTGTGACAAAATGGCTGCTGCAATCCCTAACATCATTGCTCAATGTAACCTAGCCCTCAACAACAATAATGCTCCATGCTACTTCAAGACGTTCAATTCAAGCCATCAAAATTTTCTGGGTCTCAAGGAGCGACTGCACTTCTGCAATGGTTCGAAAGTTTAGAGAGCACCTTCCGACATGTTTAGTGTCCGAACGAGCGAAAGGTTGAATTCGCATCTAGTGTCTTTGAGAAACGAGCTTTGACGTGGTGGAATGGTGTGATGAGAGATAGGGGTGCTGAGGTAGCACTGGCTCAAACATGGGAAGAGCTTCGAGCTCTAATGATGAAGGAATTCTGTCCTCGTCATGAAATCAGGGCATTGGAAAGGGAATTCAACGATCTTAAGCAAGATAGTGGTGAGCATCGAGCTTACACAGACTGTTATGAGGAGTTAAGTCTGTTGTGCCCAAACATGGTTACGCCTTTGGATAAGGCAATCGAAAAGTACATTGATGGCCTCCCTGACTCAGTACAAGACATTGTTACTGGTTGCAATCCCACTACAGTTAGACAGGCCCTTGAGCTATCCGCTACCTTGACTGAATCCCAGATCAGGAAAGGTAAACTTTTCCGAAAGGGTGACAAGAAACCGATCGAGGAATCGAAGCCGAAGGAAGAGCAGATTGAATCCTCCAAGAAGTCAAAGAAGCGAAAGGCTTCTCAGAACTTCGCCGTGGTTGCCCACAATGATCAAGCCGCCCCCAACCAACCAGCTCAACCCCCTTCTAGGAAGCCATACAATGGAACTGCACCCTTGTGCAACCAATGTAGCCTTCATCATCATGCCAGTGTAAAGTCCCGCAAATGCCAAATTTGTGGACTTATAGGTCATACAGCAAGAGTTTGCCCTACTGTAGCTGCACCAAATCAAGCTGGCAACAATCCTGCTCAAGCTCATTTTCTACCAGGTTCTTGCTTCAACTGTGGCGAGATGGGCCATTTCCGAAGAAATTGCCCAAAGCTTGCTAATGCGAATCCATCGCAGGGATGAGCATTTGACCGATTAGAAGACGACGTTGTTTAGAAATAGTCAAGCCTTATGTATTATTTTCTTTTGTTGTCAAGGTCTATGAAATAGTTGTTGTTGTTGTTTATAAATAAATCATTTATTTACATCGCAGTGTACAAATGTGGTTGCATGTATAAACAACAAATCCCCTACGATACCGACAATCAAGGAACCGTATTCCTTGAAAAACATACTACTCCCAAAATTCTTCCATTTTATGATCTCTTGCGTTTTCCACGAAAATCCTAAGTACCCGTTTCTTCCAAGGAAACGAAGTACAAGGCGCAAGTTTCAACTTTTGACAAATACCCAAAGTACCACTATAAATCCTTAATAGGGTACCTAAGGGTATTCCCGTAATTCCTTAATTGTTGTCTACCTTAATTCGAATATTACGTTTCCTTGTAAACGAAATCGAATTTTTGGAAGATCGTCCTATCTTTGCTGATAGATTCTTGAGGACGTTGAAGTCCATCGACTGGGTTCCTAGTGTACCTTGAATACCCATGTTCAATTGATGTTAAGATAATATCAATTAATAGCAAAATAATAACAAATTAATAACCAAGAAAACAATTATGTGCTTATGTGTTGACCCAATCAAAGTTGTCTCTAGCTTGTTCAAATTCTATCCCTTTCACATTATAAAACAAACTGTGCGAACTGTGCAAGAAATTATGTAATTATGGATGCACACATAATTATGGAATTTAGTGCACAGAAACCACAACAAGTTTTGTCATGTGTCTAGAGTTAATTCTATTCATTTCCATTTCTGATGAAGCACCCGTCGAAAATGACTTCGTCCGTTCATTTTCATTTCTGAAGAATGTCCGTTGAGGGAAATGAATATCCTTTTCATTTCCATTTCTGATGAAGCACCTTTCGAAAATGACTCTGTCCGTTCATTTTCATTTCTGAAGAATGTCCGTTGAGGGAAATGAATATCCTTTTCATTTCCATTTCCGATGAAGCACCCGTTGAAAATGACTCCGTCCGCTCATTTTCATTTCTTAAGATTGTCCGTTGAGGGAAATGAATATCCTTTTGATTATCCTTTTCATTTCCATTTCTGATGAAGCACCCATTGAAAATGACCCCGTCCATTCATTTTCATTTTTGAAGAATGTCCATTGAAGGAAATGAATATCCTTTTGATTTTTTTTCCTTCATTTTCATTTCTGAAGAATGGCCGTTGAGGAAAATGACTCCGTCTGTTCATTTTCGCTTCTGAAGAATATCTGTTAAGGGAAATGACAGGATTATGCCTTGCATATCTTTGATGGTTATTTAACACAAAGTCACGGACAGACTCCTACGAATAAATTTCGGGACGAAATATCCTAAAGTAGGGGAGACTGTGACACCTGTGCCTGTGCGACCATCAAAAAAATACCAAATCAATGAAATATTGTGTTTCATATTTGGGATTTGTATAAATATGTGTATCGTTTGCACATATCAATTCTTGTTCGATTTCGAGCTTTAAATCGCTTTCTGGAAAATTATACGCGATCTGATGCGTAAATATAATCAATTAAATGCAACAAACACTTCGGAACAGTGTCATAGGCTTAACATACCTTAAATAACCATTACATAACTTAGAAATAAGTTTTAGATGGTTTGGTGTGTCGAAATCAAGTTTATTCGCTTACAGGGACTAATTTCGACAAACTGTGAAAGTATGCCGATTCGTACTGTAACGAACATTCCGAAATATTATCATAAGTTAAACATGCCCTAAATATCCTTTACATAGCTTATAAATAGGCTTTGAGGTGTTTGGTGCGCAAAAATAAACTTATTTGATCAACAGGGACTAAAAGCGTCAGAAAGTGCATAAGTTTGCATTTTCGCGCATATCTTACGTTCTGAATATTTCCGGACATCCAAAAATTTATGTAATCATTAAAATATTTTATTTTAGTGATTGGCATGATAAAATTCTATTCGTCGCGTAATTTGGATCGTTTTTCGCGTCCGTTCGTGTTTCGTCGTAATTAACCGAACAACGCGATCGTACGGCCAAATGAACTGACATCCGAGATGTTTTTGAGCATGTTTCATGTTCCCTATACTTTAACTTCATTTTAGAGCCTTGAAATGAGGTTAATGGGGCTTAAACGTGTCAAAAATGCATCAAAAACCAAGTTTTAGGCTTGCAGGGGCTAAAACTGTAATTCTGTCAAAGTTCTTAGGCCTGGGGCGTAAGCCTAAGCCTAATCTTACGTGGCCAGCATCAGACTTACAGGTTAGAAACATTGAATTTGGACTTCCAGCCTGTGTTTGATGGTTTTAACCCAAGGTTTTGCATACTTTGGGTTAGATTTGATGGTTT
Source organism: Helianthus tuberosus (assembly GCA_030545235.1). Taxonomy (NCBI): domain Eukaryota; kingdom Viridiplantae; phylum Streptophyta; class Magnoliopsida; order Asterales; family Asteraceae; genus Helianthus; species Helianthus tuberosus. Next base: position 5,890 of record JARYGA010022226.1, read on the forward strand.
TTAATATGCCCCTTGTATTACAATATCATGTGCCCACATGGTGGGTCAAGATCGAAGCACGTTTTGCGAGGAACGATCCTAACGGTTATGGGTTTTCAATAAATACCCAACACCCTCATTCTCATTCCTTACAATCTGATTCAAATAGCTCTAAGTTGGGGTTTAACACTTCATACCGTTTGAAATTGATTGATTGACGTGAACCGTTTGAAGCTGTTTGAACCGTTGGGTTAGGGAAGTGATTAGGTAACGGGGCGAGGGTAATGTGCTAAAAGCATGGTGGATACGCCGCTGGTACTTCCTATATATAAGTGCTTTTAACACATTATATATCGTTGCGTTGTCTAGATCACTTGGGCAAGGTTATCAAATCAAAGTTATATTATAAGGTTTTTTTCTAACAATATAAAACATTCCAGTTTTATTTCAAAAATGATTTACAATTTGGGTTTACTTAAACAAATGTTTTGGAGTTAAGATTCATGGTATCGAGGTTTTATAAAACAAATCTGTTTTGACATGGTTATTTCAATTTACATTACAAGCATTTTAAAAAAACTTGGTTTTCTAATTATTAATTTACAAAAGTGTTCAAGTTATTTTCAAAATATAAACGCGCCATGAATCTGACACTCACATAAAACCTATGTACTCGCCGGCATTTTTATGATGACGTATTTCCACATGTGTTTCAGGTATCACAGTTGGTGATGTTTGATGATGATATTGATGCGTGCTCACATAGGAACGGACGAGGCCTTAGTGACTTAATAATAATGAAAGTCTATTTGTTCATGGTTTGTTTCTAACTTCAATGTAATGTAATACACTCAATTCAATAAAACAAAACTTTTATCCATGTGTTATGAAACAATGATTCTGTTACAACACTCCCCGAGGTTTCCGCCACGTTTTGTTGTTTTACGTGGTCGGGGTGTGACATCCGGAGGAAGCGGAGGAGTTCAGAATCCTTAAGGCGAATGAGTGGGAGAAATGGTTTTCGAGGCTTTACGTGTGGAACGGGATTCCACCCATCTTTCAGAGAGTAGCATGGATAAAAGTGTTAGGAGTCCCAATCCCTCTCTGGGATCGCCATGTCATTAATAAGATCGGAGAGCGGTGTGGCCGGTTTTTGGTTAAGTCGGAGGCGGACTACTACAGTGGAAATATGGCGGAGGATCGTTTGGATATCTTGGTTGATACATGAAAGAAGGTGTCTAAGGAATTCGATCTCAGCTGGAAAGGTCATCTGATTAAGGTTTGGGTGGAGGAGATTTCGGGTCAATGGTGCCCGAATTTTTTGAAATCGGAGTAGTCAGAGCCGGACTCACCAGGGAAGACATCGGAGATGGAGATGCCGTCTGATTCCGATAACGTAAAACTGAGGAGTCAGGACGGTTCTTCGTCTTCTACGTGCATGGCGAACCCAATCAATTTCTCTCTTGTTCTCGAGGTTAATGAGATGGCGCATGGGGACATCGGGGAACATGATGTGCAGTCAGAAGACATTAATTTGGAGAGAGAATTTGATAATGTTTCCCCTACAGAGGAGCCGCTTGGGGATCAGAGTCCGTTGACTAACTTTTATAATAATATGCTGGTGGACAAAACCCTGGGCCATCCCAGTGGGCCCAATGCAGATAATGTAGTGATTGGGCTGTCGCCTAATTATGATAATGATGTTGAGGAGTATGGGCATAACCTGGATGTCTCAAGGCCCAGTTTCATCACATTGAGACCCAATCGTAAAATCAAAAAGAAAGACAAAGTCTGTGAGTTCATTACTCCAAACCTCAACAACTCCGCTGAAGAAGAAATTAATTCTGATCCGTTCGATGTTGAATCTATATTCAGAATGGAACAAGAAGCTAAAAGGGTCGAGGTAGAGAATGAGTTATTAGACAACACTGGAGATAGGGCAGATGTTTCTCGTGACGAAGACCTGAGACGCAGTGGGGGTAGAGACGGAGGTGAATGAAACAATTAAAGTCGGAGTGGCGTTGGGTATCGAGGTAAACGACTTTGCTAATCACGTGAGGAAATTGGTTAATGGGGAATCGGTTAAAGTGGGTTACCCATGAATTTTTTGTCTATAAATATGAATGGAGTTTCCCTGGGTAGAAAGGGGATCTCGGTAAAAAATCTCAAAAAGAGTTTAAGAGCTTATTTTATTGGTTTTCAAGAGACTCACCAGTCGGGTCTCTCGGAAATTAGTCTCCGTCGCTTCTGGGATAATATGAAACTTAAAACTGTTTCGGTTGATTCGGTGGGAAGGTCGGGTGGTTTGGAAATTTTGTGGAATCCTGATTGGTTTCAGGAGGAATTCTTCCTACAAAACCACCGCTTCTTGTTGGTTTCGGGGAAGATTTATGGAGTTGAAGAAAAGGTTAATATTCTGAACATTCATGCCTCGAATGAGGCGAGACTCAGGAAAGTTCTCTGGGAAGATCTCTTGGTTCTGATTAATCAAATGGAAGGTATGTGGGTGATTTTTGGCGAGTTTAATGATGTCCGTTCTGAGGACGAAAGGGTTAACTCCAGATTCGATAGGGGATCTTCAGATGCGTTTAATGAGTTCATTATGCGGGCTGGTCTTTTTGAATTCTCTTTGACGGGGGGCAAGTACACGTATATCTCAGGTCACGCTGATGTTAAACTTAGTAAATTAGATAGGTTTCTGGTTAGTGATTCGTTTGTGAATCGGTGGCCAACTGCCAAAGCCGGAGTTCTCGAAAGGGGTGCCTCGGCTCATTGCCCTATTTCCCTCATTTGTAATCCTCTCGACTTTGGTCCTATACCCTTAAAATTTTTCAACTCATGGATTAACGACCAAAATCTGGCTGTTATTGTTCAAAATGCGTTGAATTCTCCTCATATTGATGGTAGGAAAGACTTGTCGTTTTTGTCATTGTTGAAAAGAATTAAAGTTGAGGTTAAGAAATGGAGAAGGGACGTCAGAACTGCCGAGAATCGGGAAAGAAAGTTGCTATCAGAGGCCATTGGGGAAATCGAAAGGAAAGCTATGTTGGGGCCGATCTCGGACTTGGATAAAAAATCGAGAATTGAGTTTAGGTCCAAACTGGATGCCTCGGAATCAACTAAGGCCAACGAACTTCTCCAAAAAGCCAGGATTAATTGGTTGAAATCAGGTGACGATAACACTGCCTTTTTCATAAGATGCTTAATGTACATGTTGCGAGTACTAGAATTAACGGTTTCAAGTTTGGTGACAAGTTTATTTGTGACCCGTTGGAGCTGAAAAATGAGATTAAAAATTGGTTTCAAAAACAATTTTCAGAACCAATCCGGCGTAGACCCAAATTTTGTAGTGATGATCTTCCTAGTATATCGGCCCAAAGTAGTTCGTTACTTTGTGAGGAGTTTTCTGAATCGGAAGTTTGGAATGCTTTAAAAGGGTGTGATGGGGGTAAAGCCCCCGGTCCTGACAGGTTCACTCTAAGTTTTTCAAATCTTTTGGAAGGACCTTAAGCATCATATTTTGGGGATTATGAGAGACTTTCACAGCAATGGAGTTATAAGTAAAGGGTGTAATTCTTCATTTGTGGCTCTTATCCCAAAACTAAAGACCCTCAACTGATTGCTAACTTTCGGCCCATCTCGCTTGTGGGGTCGGTTTACAAAATAATTACAAAAGTTTTGGCGAATCGTTTGAAGAGGGTTATCAAAGAGGTTATCTCCCCTACGCAGTCGGCCTTTATCGGTGGTAGAAATATTTTAGATTGCCCACTTATCATAAGCGAATCGGTCGCTTGGGATAAGAAAAATAAAGAGAAGACGCTCATTTTTAAAGTCGACTTTGAGAAGGCTTATGATTCCTTAAATTGGAAATTTCTTCTCCTTATGATGCAATACATGGGCTTTCCTGATAAGTGGATCAGCTGGATTAAAGGGTTTCTGTACTCTGGTATGGGTTCGGTTCTCGTCAATGGTTCGCCAACGGCTGAATTTAAATTCAAAAGGGGGTTAAGACAGGGGAGACCCCATCTCTCCCTTTCTTTTTAGCATAGCCATGGAGATTATAAACGTTTTTATGAAAAGGGGCGATGACAGTCGAGATGTTTCAAGGGTTCCAGCTTCCGAATGGCTGTCCTATTATCTCACTTATGTTATGCGAACGACGTTCTTTTTGTGGGAAAATGGACGGAAGAAAATGTTTTAACCCTTAACCGTCTCCTTAGATGGCTAAATCTCGTGTCGGGTCTCAAAGTCAATTATCAAAAAAGCAAGTTGTTCGGATTAGGAGTTAATGAGAACGAGAAATCGAGGTTGGCGAGTATGCTGAATTGCGAGGTTGGATCCCTGCCTTTCACCTACCTTGGAATCCCTATTGGTGTCAACATGAACCGAGCAAATTTTGGGCTCCGGTGGTGGACAAATTCAAATCCAAGCTGTCTAAATGGAAGGCCAGGTACCTTTCGTTTGCGGGTAGAGTTACTTTAGCTAAATCTGTTCTTGGCAGTCTCCCCTCGTATTTCCTATCGCTTTTTGCAGCCCCTAAATGCATTCTTAGTAAGCTCGAAAAAATCCGTAGAGACTTCGTTTGGGGTTTTTCTGATTCAACTAAAAAACTAAGATGGGTTAAATGGGAAGGGCTGTTAAAATCAAGAAAAAGAGGCGGGATAGGGATTGGGAGTATTTCGGACTTCAATTATGCGATGCTAGCGAAATGGTGGTGGAGATATAAGTCTGATCCTAATCATTTTTGGGCCAAAGTTATAGCTTCTATCCATAATAATAACTCGAATAGCCAGGTGATTCCTTTAAAAAATTCTTTTCCTGGAGTGTGGAGATATATTGGGAAAATGGGCGATACTTTACAAAAGAAAGGAATTAAAATGGATCAAAACTTGATTGAAGTTAATGGCTCCTGGAGATGGAGGACTTTTTCGGACGAGCATTTCTCGGTTAAGCAGGTAAGAAAAGATCTTGAAAACGCCAAATGGGCCGATGTGCCAAATGATCCTGAATTTGTCTGGAACAATTGGGCCACGCCGAAAGGTAATCTCCTACTTTGGAGGGCCCTCATTGGTAGAATTGCTTCGAGAGAGGGTTTGGTTCGCAGGGGGGGTTCGGTGGCTGATGTTGGGTGTCCCCGTTGTGGGCTCGATACCGAAAGTCCAAACCATATCTTTTGTAACTGTTTGTGGCTAAATGTATTTGGTGGAACGTGTTAGCTTGGACCCGTATTCGATTTCCGGTTGAGTGTTCCACTCTTACGGACTTAGTCAGGACAATTAAAGAGAGCCCGGGTAGTCCTATTTGGAAGCGATTAGTTTTCACCATAGTCATAGCCACGGTTTGGAGGATTTGGAGTGCGAGAAATGCGATGGTCTTCGAAGGAAGCTTTATCCCGGTTATGAAGACGGTGGAGTTAATTAAGGATGACTCTTTTCTTTGGGTCTGTAATAGAGCAAAGATTAAGAAGCCGGCTTGGGAAAAATGGGTTGTTTTTTATGTCTTAGACATTTTGTAACCTGTTGTCTGTTTTTTCTTTCTTGTTCTGTTTGTTTTGTTGTTCTTCCAGTTTCTTGCTGGCTCTTATATCTATATATAAAGTGATTTGCCGTTAAAAAAACATGCGAATTATATTATTTATTAACATACCGTGCGAAGCTGATATCGCGTACAGTTCGTACATTAAGTAATTTTGTATAATACACTTTTCCTATATATATATATATATATATATATATATAGAGAGAGAGGAGAGAGAGGGAAGGTTAACGTACATTACGGCTTAACGTACATAACGTACGACAGGTAATTACGCACGTTAATTTTAAAATCACGCACGTTATAACTCAAAAATCCAAAATCACGCATGTTGAAACACAATAATCACACATATTAAAAACATTAATCACGCATGTTTATAGAACAAATCACGCACATTGTTGTACGTGAAGTACGTTAAACGTAATGTACGATAAACTTTTTATAATATATATATATATATATATATAGTGAGAGAGAGAGAGGGGAAGGTTTATTGGGGAACACTAAAAAAGTGGGGAACAGCGAGGAAACCGACTCAAACGAACTCCGATTGGACTCATTCTAGCGGCTTTGGAACCGGCTCGCCGAACCCTAACTAGATCTCTTAACCCTAAACCCTAAATCCTAACTCCTAAACTCTAACCCTAAAGCTAAAAACAAGGCTAAAATCTAAGCTAAACCAAAAAATCTAATCTATAAACCATAAAAGGTAAACCCTAAAGGCTAAACCTAAAGCTAAACACTAAAGCTAAACCTAAAGCTAAACCTTAAACCCTAAAGCCTAAAGCTAAACCCTAAAGCTAAACCCTAAGGCCAAACCCTAAGGCTAAACCCTAAAAGCCAAACCCTAATATATTTAGGGTTTATGGGTTATGATTTAAGGTTTAGGATTAAAAGATTCTAGTTAGGGTTCGACGAGCCAGTTCCAACGCCGCTGAAATGAGTCAAATCGGAGTTCGTTTGAGTCGGTTCCCCACTGTTCTCCACTTTTAGTGTTCCCCAATGAACCTCACAATATATATATATATATATAGTGGAGAGTTCAAATGAGAAGAAACTTTATGTAAGAAGAAAAAAGAAGAAATTTCAACCAATAAAAATGCTTCATTTTACTTCATTTAATATAAGTGATTTAATGTTACTATAAGGATAATATGGCTAAACCTACAAAGATCATTAATTAGTAGTATTCCTCTTTAATAGCTACTACATTAAAAGTTGTAACTTATCTTCAAAATATATATATTTTTAAAAAATAAAATAAAATAATTTAGAGTGTAGGATAAATTACAATGTGTAATATGATAAATTATGGGTTGTGTAGGATAAATTTCAACATGTGTAGGGTAAATTTCGAAAGGTGTAGGGTAACTTTTGATGTGTGTAGTCAAAAAAACATTAGTGTGAAGGATGATAGTTTTTTATGACTAATTAATTAGTCAAAGATGATAATAAATGAGATAAATGAAAAACTATTTAATGTTTTACAATTATACCCTTTGTTCTTTTTTCTTCTCAATTAAATTTTTTCCTCAAATGAACCTTCCCATATATATATAAATAGAGAGAGAGAGAGTTGTTATGGGTCATTTCAGATTATCTCTACCGCATCAAACAGTTAAAACTAAAACAATATAACGGAAAGAGAAAGTTGGCTTAGTAGGTCTATTGGTTTAAAAGGGCCAAAAGTTTAAAGAAGTTAAGTGTTACATTAAAGAAGTTAAGTGTTACATACGAAAGAAAGTAGAACAATCAGTCATGTTATCTGTTGTAACAAACTACATTTACTGTTTTCAAGAAAAGAAAATGTTTAAGACCGTCCGTAATGGGGCGTTTTTTTTAAATTTCGCCAAACACGTTGGAAAACGCCCGGCCTCCGCCCCCTTGGGCGTTATTGGGCGGTATTTGCGAAAAAAGGGCCACCGGCGTTTTTTAAAAAAACGCCTAAATTTTGCTTTGGGGGACGAGTTGAACGTTGACAACGGTAACTTTCTTTATTTTTTTTTTAAATCCAATATAATACACTATAAAATACCCACTAGTTCATACACTTTTTTATAAAAAAACTCTCACACTCCATCAAACTTTGTCTCTACTACTTCTACAATTTATAAAAATATGAACCCATTCCGACCCCATTTGGTGTCCCCTCAAGACCCGTGAACCCGAACACAACCCAACCGCAACAACCCTTTAACCTTCAAGACATGGACCCGAACATGTTATGGTACGCGGCTTTCTAGAGTGGCGCTACTCCATTCGTGCTACCCACTATCGGATTTGGTCAAGCCGGCGGCTCGCAACCTTCACAACAACAAGCCGAACCCGATGTGAAAAAACGTGCCGGAGACGCAACCCGAACCGGAGCGAGAGACATCCAAACGCGGCAAAAGGTCGCATAAGAAGAACGAAGCGAACGAAGCTCGACGTAAGCATTCTTACTTTAGATGGTCGAAGGAGGAGGAATACACGTTGGTTCGGGCGTGGTCGATGTTTCGGAGGACCCTGATATTGGTAACTTTTATATTTTTTTTACTTTTTTTCGTACACGTCTATTTTATTTTATTTTATTTTTTACGTACAACTTTTTTTTCAATTTGTTAGCAAACTTTCAAACGGGCCCCGATTTTTGGAACATGATTCGTGCACTCTTTTATAGCACTAGGGTAAGGGCGAATATCGTGACAAAGATTCTATTCTAGCAAATGGACCGGCAATCAACAACAAGTATCACTCCTTCCAAGAAGTGAATCAACGTAACTACGATAATCGCCCGAGCGGAGAAGGTGACATCGGGGTTTTAAGGAGGGCTATGAAAGAGTACGACGAGAACGAAAAGCGTTTTCCCGTACTATAAGTGTTGGGAACTACTACGAAAAAAGTCCAAAGTGGGCGGACGTAGTGACCATGACGTCGAGGTAAACGGTAAAAAACATCATCATCCGTTGACCTTGAAACACCGACTTCTGATGCCCGCAATGTCGATTTAAATGTTGTTATGGACGTTTGACGAGCAAGTGAAGAAGAGTTGGCCCGACCGCCCGGTAGAAGAAAAGATAAGCGAACCAGGAAAAAACCGGTGGAGTCGTCTTCCGATCTAGAGTTGAAGGAAGATTTCGAGGAGATGAACCGTCGTCTCAAGACATTCGAGACCTCGGCCCCAATGTTTGGAGGACTATGAAAGAACGCGTCGCCGAAACCAAAAAGTTTAACGAGATGCAAGAGGCGAGACAAATGGAAAATACATTGAATTTTTGTCCAAACCGATCGACCACCTCCAAGGCGACGCGTTGATCATTGAGCAAATGAATCGCCAAAAAATCGGGAAAATACAGATTCTAGATCTTCATCTTTTTTTAACTTTATTTTTTTTATTTCCGTTTTTTTATTATGTTTTTTTTTATTTCTAGTAGTGTAATTTTTTTTAAATTAATGAAGTATTTTTAGTTTTAAATTTCAAAAAATAAATAATTGTGTAATGATTGCATGGGCGTTATTGGGCATTGTTCCCACTACGACATTTTTGCAATAACGCCCAATAATGCCCTCATGCTGACTGGACTGCCACATGACAGAAAACGCCCTATGGTGGGGGCATTATTTGGCTAACGACTACACATGGTGTAATCAAATATTATTTTTATGATGAAAGAAAAGTAGTTGTGCACATATAAAAGATTTACAGAAAAATTTAATTCCCTATCTTTCTATATTTCAAAATAACCACACACCCGATCATATTGCTACATGTACTGTACTTTTAGCAACTTTGTGTATCGTCTTAACAGCATGCCTTCCTCAGATATACTTCTCTTGTGTACTTGTTGCATAAGGTTTACACAAGATATTAACCGCTAAACCTTCCTTTTGCTTCCAAATCATTTGGTTTTCCATTCACAAAACGTTTCAAAGGTAATATGGAAATTGTAACAAGAACGCTGACCTGTAGATGCACATTATTTCTAGACATAACAACCTGAATCGAAAAAAGTAAAAGGTCTAAACCAATTGGATCTTACATACTTACATAAAACCAAAATAATGTTTGTTATGTTCATCTCATTACAACACATTTCACCCTGTTTTTTCGGTCAAAAATAGAAAAATGAAGCCACTGAGCCTGCAAAAGGGATTATTGTGGGTGTTGATGCAACAAATAACAGACTAAGGATAGTAGCTTGGCTGGTTAGACAAAAGGGTTGAAGGGTTCAACTTTGCCTAACGCAGGTCGTGGGGTCCCCCCACATTTGCAAGACGTGGAAGGAGGTTCACTAGTTTATTTTTAATGTTTGCTAAAGATCC
>JARYGA010022227.1:0-33039 GCA_030545235.1 Helianthus tuberosus
CCGCATAGTTTTGCATCAAACATTACCCGAACCATCCCAAATCGAAACGACTTGAAATTTTAACATAACCCATGTTATTTACTGAATAAAATAATGGTTATACTCATGATAGTGCAGGCAGACCCGGCTCTTGGGCTGGGCAGGCGCCCAAGGCCCAAAAATATTAGGGGCCCAGTAGATTTTGGAGGTTTGTTATATTTGTTATACAAAAAAGGCCCAAATGCTGGAGAATGAGGCCCAATCACTGAACTTTGAGATGTGATTAATACAGAAACACAAGGCCCAATAGTCTGATGGATAGTTATCATATCCTGTTCGTACATAATCAAACGTAATGCGAATTTGTGATGGATAGTATTAAAAAATCAAACTTAATTATTTTATGATTGGGTCATGGGAGTTCGTGGAAGTACCCAAAGTTTTGAGGGCCCAAAACTGATGGATAGTTATAATTAACCTACCTTTTTTTTTGAACGGCATATAATTAACCTACCTAATGTGATTTTGTGATCATATGTACGCTGAAAACAAGACCATCTGATCATCAAAGTATAATCTTCAAGATTTAATCCTTCAGGTATGTATTTATCAATTGTGAAATCAGTTAATTATTAATAGAATGCAAACTTTTTATTTTTGATTTATATAATTTGTCAATTACATGAAACCTTGAATTTAAGTTGTTTAGATTTACTGATTACGAATAAGATGAAACTATGAATTTTAGATGTTTGATATTGAATGATTGAATCTTTGAGACTTTGATGTATAATTGTCTACTATTGTTTAGGTTTAGAGTTAGATGAAACTTACTTACTTTAAAATTTGTTTTTTTGTCTAGAAATTATGCCACCCATTCCTAAATACAAATACCTATCCGGTAGTCAAAAACGTAAAAAGAAGAAGCTAGAGGAAGAAAAAGCAAAGGCCGACAAAGGGCGTATACTCAAGTTTTTCTCAAAACTACCTCAAAGTTCTAGTTCTAATGTTGATGAAGATAATGTAGATGTTAATGTAGGTGATGATAATGCGGGTGTTAATGTGGACGAAGCTAATTTGGGTGAAGAAGATGTTAATGTTAATATGGATGAAGCTAATGCGGATGAAGATGATGTGGGTGAAGATGATGCTAATGTTAATCCTAGTATTGATATTTTTGATCCTAGAAATTGGGATAGGCTTAATCCTAACTTGATTAATGAATTGGTTAAGAAAGGTCCAAAAAGAGATTTGACTATTGATAAGGGTCCCGTGGATAAAGTTGGAAGACGGTTCTCTAAATTCATGTATAATAGAATCCTATCAAACAAGGAGACGTGTGATAGAGAATGGCTAGTGTATTCGAAAGAGCTTGACAAAGTCTTTTGTTTTTGTTGTAAACTTTTTAGACAAGGGTATAAGAAAGGTGTTTTTGTTGTAAACTTTTTAGACAAGTTGATTAGGACCTTCTTACCGAGTCACATTGTTAGCCCTATCGATGCTTTAAACGATATCATGCGGCTCGGTCATTGTCCTAATGCTATAAATGCATATCATGTGCTTTTGACACTTCCAGTAACGGTGGCATCGGCAGAGAGAAGCTTTTCTAAATTGAAGTTGTTGAAGTCTTATTTGCGATCGTCAATGTCCCAAGAAAGACTTAATGGATTGGCGATGATATCTCTTGAAAACGAAATATTAGAAGGTATGGAATATAAAGACTTGGTCGAGAGCTTTGCTTCCAAAAACGCTAGGAGAGCCTCACGATTTGCTTAAGTAAGTTAGTTCGATCATTTAGCTACACTAGTATTGTTTTGTTTATTTTATAACTATTAATCAATTGTCGTTGCATTGTGGTTTTTGGATATATAAAATGATAAGTTTATATTATAGAAAGGGGCCCAACTTTTTTGTCTCGCACGAGGCCCAAAAGTTTTTTATTATTCTCGGAGACGGCTCTGAGTGCAGGTCTTAAATAAAGCACATAAATCATGCAAATTTCACATAATTTACCACTTTTTAAGCTATATGTACAACATGCAAAGCCATCATACCTATGTCAAAGTTTTATGTCCTTCTAATATACCAAATAATGTTATTTTTAGTGTTTGTAACCTGATCTAAAACATTTTGGTAATACAACCCTTTTTTACCATTTCTTGAGCTTTACATCAACATATATCTTCATGTACAAGTGCCTAAAGCATACTAACATAGCAACTACATTTTTTATGAGTTTAAAAGCATCAAATATGTGATATATTCAGATTTATTTGCTGATGTAATTTACATTTAACATATCATACATAAATCACCAAATACTTGCATTTTTACCACCATTCAAGAACATGTAACAACATAAACAAGTACTTAACAAGATATCAAACTCAAACTAAAAAATAAAATCATATACACACATATATATGTACGGTTATATACATATATATACACCACCATTTTTGTTTGTTTCAAGACCCATTTCATTTTAGATTTCAAGTTTAGTGAAAATCCCAAGATTCAAGAGAAACTTCAAATCATCAAGAACAACCAAGAATCAAAGTATGATTTAAAAATAAATGTTATACCTTCAAGATTCAAGTAGGTTGTAGGATGAGATTTTGATGATAGGAAGCTTGAAATCACTTGACAACACCTTGGGAACACCTTTAGATCTTCACACCAGTTGAAACATGCTTGAAATAGGACTTGAATATGAAGAACAAAGCTTGAAGGTTTGAAGATGGAGAGAGAGAGAGAAGTGGACGGTTTGGGAGGAGAGAGAGAGTGAGGGATTTTGCTTAGATTGAGTTGTGATCTTGTGTGATTATGTAAGTTATAAAGAGATATGGAAATATACTGGAGATTGCATGAGGTTACAAGTGTCATGGATGTGTGAGAAGTGGAAAGGAAGAAAAAACACTTGTCCTACATACATATAGACACGAAATGTGTGTATATATATGCATATTTTTATATAAACATGCTATATGTAGGCTATATGTAGGCTAAAACGGGTGTTTAACTGGATACCAGGTATTTTATCTAGCGTTTAAGTCCCGGTTTATGGCGTTCTAAATTATTTTTATTATTCTATAAAAATAAACTTGCCAAAATATTGCTGAAATAAATTTCAGTTGCCAAGACTGGCTGTGTTGTCTGCGTTTTGCAGTAGAAGCACGGTGCTGCACAGAAACACGCGGTACGCGCTTAATACTTGAAAAATAACGTTTTGAAGCGTTTTAATTTATTTTTCAACATGGACCTGATTAAAAATAAAATTTTAATCATAACAGAATTTTTTTGGGATTCAAATAATATCCGGGCGGTCACCAACGTTCGTTTCACAGTTTTGTCGTAAATAGTTCTTTAGTTCAAATAAACATGTTTTTACCATACCGAATCCTTCAAAACTTATTTCTAAGTTATGTAAAGGATATTTAGGGTATATTTAGCTTATTTCACAGTTCTGGAGTGTACGTCGCGTTAAACTGATTGCGTTTATGCACCAGTTTTGCGTATAACCCTCCAGAAAGTGATTTAAAGCTTGAAATCAGAATCGAATCAAATTGTAAAATCATCAAACATAAATACACACATAATAACACCAAAGCACATTGTTTTATTGATAATCCACATTGTTTTACATTATACGATGATTACAGAACACAGTTGTCACAAGTTTTGTCTAGTAAGTTTAAGGTTGTTGTCCTACCCAAGGAGGACGAAGGTACGTAATCTACCCAAGGAGAATATGCATACACATCATGCTAAAACAACATTTGGCGTAAGTTCCGTTTGACTCTTAGAAATAGCTAACAGTCAAGGTCGGTCAATCAGGTCCTAGTACGATTACAAGTTAGTCCATTAATGGTTTCAAATAGGGCACAAAGTTCCTACACGTATCTAGCACGTAGCACATTTAATCATACAATGCTAATTATCACAACATAGTTTAACGATGACACAAGTGTCACAAAAGGTTCAAAATACCCTTCAATAAAATTCAGCAATATTGTGCATTTTCGGCAGTTTTCGGATTGTTATCTGGAATAGCTCGTGTACAACAAAATTCCCAAAATTTACAGAATGTGTTAAATGATCCAAATATTATTGTGTAAAAATCTCGAGATCCAATTCATCACCAATTATTTTATATAATTCATTTACCAGGCTGCAACCAGATTCGTCACTTTCTGACTACAGTCCACGGAAAAATTCATTTAAAATTCATCGTAAGTCCGATTGACGAAATTCCAGTTGGATAATTACAAAGACATCAGTGGCCATCTACAGTACAAATTTCATAGCAAAACTCCAATTACGCAGGAAGTTATGACCCATTTACTGCAGATTTTGCAGCTTCAGTGCTTGTTCGTAAATAATACAATAAGCATATCAAACGGTGTCAAAAAATTATGATTCCAGTGCCATATGATTCGTATTTCAAAATAACACGTTATAGACTCAAGAAAACCCAATTTATGTTATATTATGACCTGGTTACATCCAACCGAAGTTGGCTGTAAACGCCTAACAGTTTTCTGTTTTCAGCTTTAGTCATTACCCGAACCCCGCAAACGCTTCATTGGCGAACCCGAGACACAACAACATGATTCACCACAGGTTATAAGTCATTTATACCAGATTAACATGTTCAACATCGAATTATAAGTCATATATGTTTTAATCCCAACCCGTCCGTCATTTATATACATATATCTACATGTCATTCACAAAATCAAAAGAAATATATATGATACAATCTAAAGGAAGATATCATGCCTTCACACCTACTGAACTTATACACTTTGTGATATATAACCCTAATCATATTAAAACCTATTAAAAGAAATCATCACCATCACCATAACCACATACGATCTCAGTTTCATGCATGGTTATACAGATCCTCCATATATTCCCTTATGTCTATAATTAAACACACCGGTTCATATCCGGGATTCGTATTTTTAAACCGCGATCGAACCAAAACTTCTGTACATACAGCCTAATACATACAATACACAATCAAGATTAAGGATCGATCACTAATATAACATCATATTTTGCCGTTTTCATACACATACATCTATTAACAGTTTTAGTATACATGTATACTAGGTTATATACCCGTGAGCTTCACGGGTTATGGGTTTTGTTAAAAAATCTATATCTATAAATGTATTTTTTTGTATGACTTATAACCTGATAACTCTTCATGCTAAGACCCATGTAACCCGTGTAAAAACATGGTTGGTTTTTAGAAAATTTATATACCACATTTTATTAAACGACGAATGGATACACATTTTTTAAGGTTTATTAAAAATGTATTATAAAGAAAGGGAACATCTTTTAAATAACAAATAAATAACAAACATGTTTAGTCGTTTTAAAACAATAAACCGAAACCTAAACACAATCTTTTTAAATAACAAATAAACCAAGAGATTCCTCTTTTAAAAAAATACCTTCCACATTTTAAAAACATCTTTGATGACTTAATCTTACAAAGATGCAGATGAGTAACAAAGAAACTAAAAATAGAAAAAGAAAGATTAATTCTTTCAATGAACTTAGAGATAAAAACACACATTAACTTTTTTGGTCAGATAAAATGAACTATTCAACACCGCCACCAGACCAATTATTAGCAAGTCGCTAAGAACCAATCCCAAACCATAATATCCAAGAAGACTATAGAAGGCTTATAAATTTAACTGATACAAAGAATTCACCCATTCCGTTGCCCTGCAAATTTATAGCATTCATCGAATCAACTTTCAACCATGCGTGACACACTTTTGACCCATTCACTTCTGAGTGAAACCATTCAGGTTATTGTTATCCAAAGACGTTGAAAGAAATTAGTAAAAAACCAACCATAGGTCACAGGTTGCCTACAGGACTGGACAGTACAGTCCATGGGCCATGTGAATCACCTTAACTGAACCATCACTACCACATGAAAAAAAAACAATTTGAAACAACCTAAGTATCTATCACAGTGTTTCAATCTTTAATTTAAAATTCAAGCAACCTCATGTTATTATCTACTAAACAAAAAATTAAACTAAAAGGGTAAAAATGGTATACCCTAACCACTCCAAATTCTCTTGAGCGGTTGAATGAAGGTTGTCTATCATGCATTTTTGGCCAGTGATACCAATTTTGCCCTTTTATCATCCCAAAGCTTTACATCCCCATCTTTACTTCTAGTTAAGAAAAAATGGTATTTGGAATACCCAAAGTTCTGGTAACACTCCCTACAAATGCTTCGGTAAGTTATTAACCTACTCAAAACACATTTCAATTAGAAAACTAACAATGTTTATAATTATCATATTCACCTTCACATGGGTAATGTCATTTGCCGCGTTGTTCACAATAGAATTTGGACTAATGTTGTGAGCATCTGGGTCGGGTTTTGGGGCAGCGTTACACCATCATCGTCTTCATCACAAAGCTGCAATAGCCTACTTATGTCCGGGGAAAAAGACCCTAAGCTTCCACCCTGCATCAAATCGCCAAATTTAAATAAAATGAAATAAAAAACAAATACATAAATATAACCGGTAAAATTTTCAAAATAGCGCGAATCATACCCGATGCAAATTTTATGCACAGACACTATTCCTTTTAAAATCAAATTTTATGCACAGACACACCTAGGTAAATTAAAAATTCTTATTAAAAACAGCTTATTTGACTCGCAAATAATCAGATAAACAATCGAAGGTTGAACCTTCTCGTGTAGATATTCGAGCCCTCTTGCTGCACCGTATGCGATTCTAACTCTCTGAGTCCAACTCAACACCGGGCCCAGTTCTGCCCCTTGTACGCCCTTTCTCCCTATAACCGAAAATGACACCAAATTTATCTTAGGTTCTGAGACCACGAGTACAAGATAATAAAAAAATATGAAAATTATGTACCGTGTAATTTAATGAGAAGCTTGATATTCGAGCCTGCTGGTTTTGCATTGTAAAGCGGCTGCAAAGCCTTCACGACAATCGTCATATTTGGCCTGAAATCCGCTTCATATTGAACACATAATGCTGCAACTGCTGCCATCTGTGTATGAGCACAAACAATAACACTTCAGAGATGAAACATAACCCTAATAAAATCTTAAAACTAGATGAATAACTAATTGTATGTCAGAAACCATACCAGTTATGTTAAAAGCAAATATTCACAACACATACACATCATGCTAAAACAACATTTGGCGTAAGTTCCGTTACCTTCTCGATGTAAGAACGGACCATATTTTCAATATCCTCAACAATTGATTCTGGCTGTCCCTCTGCAAAAGCCGGCAGTGTCATTACATTGCATAAGTTAAAGTTGTCATGGTATAACACACGAGGCTGGACAAATTAACTAATACTTGAATAATAGTAAATTCTCACCTACAGCAACTTTTGTTAACCCAGGAAGATATATGAGAGTCAGGTTCACAACCGTAAAACAAATATAAGGCACTTAATGTTGATATATCCCAAACAAATCATCCACCAAGATTGTGAACATGTCCTTTGCCAAATGGAAACATAAGAAAAAAAATACAATGGAGTCTGACGACACATGTCAAAAGTCAAACATTGTTGTAAAAAGTGCAGTGAACCCATAAAGAAACTTCGAAGACCGTAAAAATAAAAACTTATGGTTCAAGAAGAGGTTGAGTGTACAGTTGCTATTCTTTATCATAAATAATATTCAAAATGATGAAAATTTATATGAAGAGAAAATTACTTTTTGAGTCCTTGTGTTTTAGTGGTTTTAACAATTTGAGTCCAAAATCAAAAAGTTTAACGCCATGAGTCCCTAGCCATTTATTTTATAACGTTTTGAGTCCAATTTTGTTCATTTTATAATGGTCTGAGTCCAATTTTGTTAAAAAAAATTGGACTAAAAAAGACTCAAATGGTTATAAAAAAACGTCTAGGGACTCAGGTCGTTAAACATTTTGAGTTTGGACTCAAATGGTTAAAACCACTAAAATACAAGGACTCAAAAAGTAATTTACTCTTATATGAATGTATATATGATTGTGAAGTAAATAACAACCACTGAAAGTGATAGTACCAGTTAAATGAACGAACCAGCCAATCTTTATGGCCCTGAACCCCATCCTGATTCAGTGTTTTAACAGCAACAGTAAGCCCGGTGCCCGGTTTAACCGGTTCAGTTCCATTCTCTTCAATCCATCCTTTAAAAACGCATCCGAAACCGCCTTCACCAAGAAGACTTTCGGGTCGAAAGTTTCTTGTTGCCAGTTTAAGATCATTAAATGCAAATTTACGAAGACGAGAAGCAACTGTGAGCTCTTCTTCGGGTTTTGGTGATGACAAATTGTTGTTTTCACAGTTGCTTGTGGTTGTTGGGGAGACTATTGGGATTTCTGGTTGATCTTTGCTAGTGTTAGCGGCTGATTTAGTATCTGCAACCACATAAGATAATTGTTAGACTGAACATGTAATATTGCAGCACATAATAAGTTTGTAAGTTAAAGTTGAAAGAAATAGAATTTAAGGGGTGTTTGGCAAATTCCAAAAGTGAAAAAAGTAAATAAATAAAAAAGGTTAAACGACTGGTTCCAAGTTTAAACGTTGGTCGAACGCTAAACTACCTAACCACCAAATATAAACTGTGAACTGAATCACGTTAATCTCAAACCAGTTGAACCGACCGACTTGCTTCAACTTAGACGGTTCAGTCGGTTTTAAGGACCACTACTCATCATTATTGAAAGTTCTACAATAATATTAATAAAAAGTAAATAAATAAAGCATCCAAACACCATCTTCTGCAAAGATTTGTTGGAGTTGAGTATATGATTCAAAGTACTTCATAAAAGACAGACTTGTGCAAAAAAAAAAAACAAAAAAATATGGGAAAATTGTCAAAATTACCCTCTTAGCACAAGACAAAATAGCACATGAGTTGTGTGGGAGTAAATTTGTCAAACTCAAATCGTTTGAGCACAAATCAAATCCCATTTCAGAACATATAAATAAACCCATAAATTAATTAATTAGCTAGCAAAAAAAAGATCCAAATCATGCACTCTTTTATATCCCAATATAAAAATAAATATAAATAAAAAAGTAAAGATGAGATTAAATAAGTCATTTAAATAAGCCAGTTTTGATAAAAAAAAAAAAGGTATGGGTAGAACTGCTAACTACGGTTTTGAGGAACCACAACCAACCTACTGATGTTAACGAAGGTGTTGGATCGAGTTTGTGACCCTAAACAGTCAGTAAAGGCAGTTCATCATCATTTACTAAGGCGGAATCAAAGTAAACAATGTCACACAGCTTGTTCCTTCTAATTTTCTTTCTATTACTGCTTAGCCGAGTCTTTACAATGATTTCTGAAAAAAATCCGGCAACACCTCGACTCCCACACAATGATCTCTATCCTGTTCGCTTCAAATGACATGGCACATCCCCTATTTATAGATGATGCCTGTTCGCTTGAGACGACACAAAATGCTTTCAAGCGAACTAGCATGTTGTGGTTTCGCTTGAACTGCATTTTGTCACTTTCAAGCGAACTACCATACGAAACCTTAAATTCTAACCCATTGTGTGTTCGTTCATCCTATCTAGACATAAGACTCGATTAAGACGCAGTTAACAGACACTAAGATGCACCAAGAGACTCCCCCTTGGATGTTGACGAAGTCTTCGGCGTCGAGTCTTTAGTCTTAGTCTCTCTCCGAATTAATTTATCATTGTAAAAGCTCTCTTCAATCTTTATCTACAAACTTTAATCTTCAATCTCCCCTTTGAGTGTTGATCCAGAATCTTGACTCCCCCTTTCGCAGGCTCAAAATCTGGTTCAATCTTTGTCATTTTCATTGCCATGGGGATTCCTGTTACCTGCATATACTCTACCCAAATATAAGATATATGACAATAATAGTATCAATCCAAAACTTACCAATTAACCTTCAGTGTTAGAAATCCACTTAAGTATTCAGGTCCAAGTTAATGACCCTAATTACTCAATTTATCTACCAAGTCCAACTTAATGACCTTGGTTGATCAGAGATAATTCACACTGACATTCAATTCAATTTGCTTTTCTGAAAATTTACAAGTTTCAAATTAATGAACTTGCTTTAACTTTTCATCTTTCACAAACTTATCATGTTTAGCTCCAAACTCATCATCCATCCCAGAAACTTCCTGTATCTGCTTTCAATTTTCGAATCTGAAGATCAACTCTCCACTTTGGTGTGTCGGAAAATAAAACAGAAATGTAAAATCTTTTTGGATTTTGAATAAAGTTCTAAACTAAAAATGAAATACAGAACTAAAATGCAGTAAACGTAAACTATTTACAAACATATTTTGGTTGAGCGTGTTAGGGAATCATATCAGCTATTCGACAAGTCACAAGTACCGTTAAGCTTTAATTACATACTCAGAATTAAACAATTCGCTTAGATTGTCGATATACTGATCCACTTTAAATTCTCATACACATTTCAATCTGTCCAGGATACGGATTTAGTGTTTTAGAGACTTAAACTTATACGTGTGTCCCACCTCTTGAATATACTCTCGTATCCAGATCCCAATATTCAGTCTTACAGGTGAGTATACCACAGATGATATCTGTAAGGGAAATAATTTAAGGAACGTACGAAACCGTGAGAGCTCAGGTCAGAACTACCGTTCAGCAGAGAGATCACGAATCGACTTGGGTGTGTCCCCTTTAGAGGATCTTTTGTTACAACAGCATTGCTAAGCAATTTTATTGTCTTATCATTTATGCTGAGGGTGATGCTATATTTCAAGCATTGCGGAAAGTATTATTCGGGGACTAGGTCAGAACTTCCATTCAGCAGAAGTCCCGGAATAATACCCCAGATATCACTGAGTATAAAGACCTAGTATATCAGAAAAAAGGAATCTTTCAAACAAGATTTCAGGGGTTACCTATATATCCAAGTAGTGTTCCCCACGAAATAAGTAAGTAAGATTTAGGTTTATATCCCGAACAAACCTACTAAATGTGTAAAAACCTATCGGCACATCATCAGCGAGACTGTTTAACACATTTAAACATTCCATTTCTTTAGCATATCGTAACTGTCAAGCCGATTTACTATCATTTTCCCTTTTTACACAAGCTCTTTTCTGGTTTTCTATTGTTTTTGGAATTTTGAAAATATCTCATGTTTTTGTATTTTCTGAAATATTACCCTATACCTCCCCCTAAATACCAAAACAAGTAAAAAATCGACAAACCATTGCAGATTGCTTCTCAACATCATCTACAATGTCTCCTTCATCAACACCAATAATCTCCTCCAACACCGATAAAAGCTTCATACCGTTCAGTTTTAGCAAATAATGAAAACGTGTTTTGTCAAATGCTTTGGTATGTAAATCAGCTTTTTGATCGTCAGTGTGGATTTTCTCAATTCGTATCAACTTCTTCTCGAAACAATCGCGAATGAAGTGATGACGAATTTCAATGTGTTTCGTTTTAGCGTGATGTACTGGATTTTTAGTAATGTTAATCGCTGCCTCATTATCAACAAAGATAGGGGTGTTTAGAAATTGCAAACCGTAGTCGCGCATCTGTTGCTGGATCCACAAGATCTGAGAGCAGCAACTGCTAGCAGATACATACTCCTCTTCACATGTGGATAAAGCCACAGAGGTTTGCTTTTTGCTTTGCCAGGTGACCAATTGTGGTCCGAAAAACTGACACCCTGCTGTAGTTGATTTAGCATTAACTTTGCAGCATCCGAAATCGGAATCGGAATACCCTTCAAGCGTGAAATCGCCTTCTCTTGGATACTACAACCCCAATGAAGGAGTTCCTTTCAGGTAGCGTAATATCCTTTTCACAATCACCATATGCGAAGCTCTCGGGTTAGATTGAAATCTTGCTGCGAGGCAGGTTGGGTACATGATATCGGGTCTTGAAGCTGTCAAATACATCAGCGATCCGATCATGGAACGATACATCGTTTCATCTACCTTCTCTCCGGTGAGATCAGGGTTTATCCCATGATTCGTTGCTAATGGTGTGGAAGCTGGAGCAGAACCTGACATCCTGAATTTCTCCAAGATATCATGAACGTACTTCGTTTGATGTATGAAAATTCCTTTGGGTAGTTGATCAACCTGCAGTCCCAAAAAGAATTTCATCTCACCCATCGATGACATTTCGAATTTCTGCTTCATAACTCGTTCAAAATCTTTGAACAAATTTTCATTTGTTGACCCAAATATGATGTCGTCCACGTAAATTTGAACTATCAGAAGATGACCGTCGACCGCTTTGGTGAAGAGAGTGGCATCCACTTTTCCTCGGATGAAGCTGTTGGCTAGTAGGTGTTGAGACAAAGTCTCGTACCAAGCTCTCGAGGCCTGGTGTAAACCATACAGCGCTTTATCCAGCAAATAAACCTTGTCATTGTGGATTGGATCGGTAAAGCCCGGTGGCTGACCGACATATACCTCCTCTTTTACCTTCCTATAGAGAAATGCCGATTCCACATCTAACTGATATACTTTGAAAATTTTCTGTAGGATCGTGAAACGACCTAACGAGTCGATCAGAAGAGTGCTCAGACCGAATCAGAGGCGGAATTCATTGATTCGGTCTTCATTTAGCTTGGATTCACTATTAATTGTCTTGTTTATAGATCTTGAAAGGATTTCAGTACAAAGACACTTCGACAGCACCTCGGCGTCGGAAATCAGAAACATACGAATGAACTCGTTTGAAGGCTATTTATAGGGAGGACCCTTCCGTTTGAAAGTGGCATAACCATTTCAAACGGAACCCTTCAAACGTGACCTCTCAAACGTACATGTTTCAATTTCATATTTGACTTTTAAACGGTTAACTTCTAAATTTGTCTTCATATGTCTATATTGCAATAGATGATGTCACATATATGATGTCATCATCATATATGATGACATCACTTCTTGTTCAGCAACGCAACGAACCCGAGACTTGACATAAGACGAAGTCGACAGATGAATGCACCAACAGACTCCCCCTCAGATGTTGACGAGTCTTAAGTGTCGAGTCTTCGCATCTTCAGTCTTTATCTGTCTCTTTTCTTTCTTCGCATATACCAGGATCTTCTCTTTGGCTCTAACCTCGTCAGACTCCCCCTCTCATCATGATGGGATCGCCGTCTGGAATTAGCTATCACCTTGAGATCAATCCCTGGCTTTATCTCTGATTAGCTCATTTCCTGTACACATTTTCTCATCACAACATAAGTTTTTACTTAAATCAATAAGAAAAACTTACTAGTAATAGTTATATCAAGTTCAAATTAATGACCCTGATTAACTAATCAAACTTTTCTTTTTACAAAAACAAATTTCTTCTTTTAAACGCACACTTCCAAACCAGTTCATCATGTTCAGCACTTGAAATTTTGAAAATCAGCTCTTCAACATCAGTTGTCGAAAATCTTTTTGTATTTTTCAAAATTTATGCTAAAATACACTAAAAATCTTTTTGTATTTTTGAATATAACAAAGAAATGCAGTAAAGAAATATTTACAGACAATATTTTTGTGAGTTTGCGTAAGAGGATCATATCAGTTTTTGTGACCAATCACTAGCACCGTTAAGCTTTAAACATTTTAAGCTCTAAACGATTCACATCGATTGACGATATTGTTGTCCACTTAAACTCAATCTAAAAACTTTCAATCTGCTTACCGATACTTTAAAGTATATTAAGATAGCACTAAGTTCTTATGGACCCCACGATCTCAGCATATCCCCTCATCATGCAATACACTAACTCAAGTAATGCCTTTAAACTTTTATCAACTGTGATTTTTGCGAAAACAAAGCAGAATGTTTAAACATTAACAATCAGGTCGATACTTCCGTATACGCAGAGAAAGTCCAATGTTTAAACAAAATAAGAAAAATAAAACAAGTTGAAGTTGTTTAGGCTTTAACCACCAGGTCGATACTTCCGTATACGCAGAGGTGATCCAAAGCTTAAACGAAACACCAAAGAAAATAAAGCAGAACGTTTAGGCAACAACATCCAGGTCGATACTCACGTATACGCAGAGGATGTCCGATGCTTAAACAAAATAAAGAAATCAAACAAGTTTAAATCTTTGCAAAATAAAATGCACAATCACAGCGACTTTTTAGCAAAGTTGTGAAAGATCACAAACTTAACCAGTTTTATGTCTTTCGACAATCAGCGATTACTGAGTAGGCACACAGTCAAGAAGGACAAAACTAGGTACTATGCTTTCGACCATGTTTCCCACTAGAACTAGGCTTTTTTCATTTAAGTTTGTATCGTTATCGCAAATCTACTAGTCTAGCTGAGCCTATCGTCACATCTTTAGTGAGACCGTTTATCACATTTTACATTTCATTTCTTTAGCATACTGTGATAGTCCACTGATTTACTATCATTTCCTCTTTTATGCAACAAAACTCATTTTTTCATTTTTCAATGTTTTTGACATTTTCAAATTTTCTAATTTTTTAAAATTTTTACTCCCCCTAAAATCAAAATATGTCTCAATTTTGATTTTCTGGGAAAATTTGAAAACAAACTGTACAAAAAAATGTGACAACATGATGAGAATTGCTTCAATTCTTCATTCACTTGGCTTAAACAATCAGAACTCCCCCTGACAACAAACTATTTTCCCATAGTGATTTCAAAACACTTAAGTTTGTTTTAATCAAAATGGTTTTTCCGGAAAATAAGTTTTGTGTGTCTTTTCACAAATTCGGGGTTTCATCCATCACCTTGTTTTCTTTAACCACTTGTAAAAATTAACATGTTTAAGATCAATCCACAAATATCACTTGTAGAAAATCAAGTACAACTTAATGTCCTTGATTTACCACTTGTAAGTCGAAATATCACATTCGTGAATTTCTCAAGAAATGTGCCGATTCATGTTCCACGCTTACCAACCTGGGAACTCCGGCAAGTCAGGTTTTTCATTTAAACAGATTCACCCAAGCCTGACGGTCCTTGGGTGCTTTTGAATTCTTGTTCAACAATGGTGGAAAATTTGCATCATCCATTGTTAAACCTGAATTCTTAGATTTTACCTCAACAACAGGCTCTTCTGGCTTTGACGAACCAGAATCATTGTCTGTACATGGCTTGTCTGACTTTGATCTGTCAGATTCATTGCCTGATGGTGGCTTGTCTGTCTTTAACACATCAGATTCATCGCCGACCATTTTCTTCTTCTTCTTTCTCTCTTCTGTCCTCAGATTTGTATCTGATGAACTTGTCTTGCTTGACTTTGCAGTCGAGGAAAGCGATTCATCAGAACTCTTATTTTTACCAACAGATGAACCCGAGGACAAAATCCTTTCTAGATACTCTCTCGCTTTCTTCCTCTTCTTCCTCAGTCTATCTTTTTGCCCCTGTGAAAGCTTCACTTTCTTTTCTTGAACTTTAGGTTCTTGAACCTTCTGTTCTTTGGGCTTGACATTGACTGATTTCTTTGCCATTTTCTGAGAATTAACCCTCAATCTTTCATTTGATCTCCTTGGGCAATCTCTGGCAATGTAACCTCTAATGTTGCAGTTAAAGCATCTTCTCGTCTCATAACTCCAACCTTGGCAGTTAACAGCAATGTGTCCTTGATAACCACATCGATAACACACTCTGTTATCGTACCAATCACCATTTTCAGTCCAAACATTCAGATCAAAGCACTGTTTGGCTTGGTGATAATCCTTGCTCCTCTTGTTTGCTTGATTTGACTTTTGAGCACTGTGGTCCAACCTGCACCACTTATTGCCAACAATTTTTGAGTTTTCATTTTTTATTTTTTGTGATTTTTGATTGCGATTGGATGATCGATCTGATGAGCTGTTATTCTCTTTTTGAACATTTTTCAAATTTTTAATTTTTTGTTTCTGTTCCACTTTCTTCTTCAAAGGTTTTTGCTTAGAGCATTCTCCCTTTTCAGCTGATTGTGAAACAGTTTCTTGAAATTTTTCTTTTAATTTCAAAAACAAATTCTTTTTTTCATTTTTTTCATTTACATCATCAGATTTTTCATCGCAATCTTCAACTATGACTTTATCATAGTTTGTGACATCGTCACTTATTGGAACAGAATTTAAAGGTTTTGGACAAGGAATAGTTGAAGTATTCACAAAAACCTTCAACTTTTCTTCCCATTCCCTGATTTTACCTTCTAACTCTTTGATTTTCTTTTGAGCACATTCTGCCTCTTTTTCAAGTCGAATAATTTTTTCAAGATGAGAATTGATTTCAATTTGTTTTTCAAGATTGTTTTTACCAAACACATCTCTTTCATCTTCTAAAATGTTTATTTGACTTTGAAAATCTTTTTCAATCTTTACTTTTTCATTTTCCAAATTGTGAATTTGATTTTTCAAAACATTTTCTGATTTTTTAAGATTTTTGTTTTCTAATGACAAACTCTCAACATCCTTCAAGAGTTTGTCATTTACAAATTTCAACATCTCACAATTTTTCAGCAAAACAAGAATATGTTTATCATCAACTTTTGTCTCAACCTTTAAAGATGAGATATTTTCAACTTGTTCATTTTCCTCATGAACACTTTCATCCTTACTCTCTTCTTCTGATGAATGATCAAAGATAGGTGCGTCTTCTGCAACCTCTTTCTTTGACTCTGGTTCAGGATTCACAGATACAGGTTTTTCAGATTCTTCTTTCTCAACCTTGACCGATGGAACTTGTTCAACCTGTTTTTTCTCACTAGGTTTGATTTGTTCTTCAGCTGTTGTTGTTTTTACATCTTTCTCAGATTTGATCTCATCAGTCTCTTTCACTTGACCTGCAAAACACCCATTATTCTTATCAGATGAAATTTTCTTTTGAAAATCTTCAAGCTTTTGTATTCCCTCTTCATCGTTGTCACTCTCTTCATCAGACGAGTGATCAAAAATAGGCGCTTTTTCTGCATCCTTTTGAAAAGTTTCTGTTTCAGTTTAAATACCGGAAGTTTCGGCAACAATAACAGGAGCAACTTGTCCATTAATAAAGACACTGAAATCAATACCAAAAAGTCTGTAAAACTCTTTATCCATGTTTCGATGTCAAAAGAAATTCACCAAATCAGAATTCCAAATGAAATTAATACTGAAATCAAGACGCAAATGCTAGGAAGATTCTAATTGCTTCTAGTCTAGCAACCGGAGCATACACTTCAGTAAAATCTATACCCTCCTGCTGACTGAAACCCTGGACTACGAGTCGAGCTTTGTTACGAATAACAACTCCTCTATCATCTCTCTTGCACTTGAACACCCACTTGGTGTTTATCTTCCTCTGACCATCAGGCAAATCCACTAACTTCCACACACCTAACTTCTCGAATTGGCTCAGTTCCTCCTGCATCGCATTGACCCAAGAATATTCAGTAAGCGCCTCTTTATAAGTCCTTGGTTCAACCTGCGAGATAAAACAACTCAATGAGAATTCAGTTTGTAAAGGAGCAACTTTTGTATAAAAACATGTAAGCCCTTGATCAAGCTGTCTTCGAGTGCGGACGCCTGTCTGCAATTCTCCAATGATCAACTCCTCTGGATGGTATGAAAGAGTTTGTGGCATCACTTCGCCTGGAACATCTACATCACCTTCCAGATTAGTAACATTCTGATTTGCACCTTGTTCACTGACTGGGTTTGTTTGACTTGATATCTGAATTTGCTCCCCCTCAGAATCTGAATCACCACGATCAAATACTGGCATGTTCTCAGATTCTTGATTGTCATTCTGTTCCGACTGATTATCTTGAGCAACTTCATTTTGTTGGACATCATCATGTTCACCAGCATTGCTTGGACCTGCTTCATCATCATCATTTGAAGTTTGTCGTGGTCGCCATGAATAATCAGCTGGAAACCTTTCCTGCGATGACTCATACTCTCGCAAAATATCCAACTCATCAAAGAAATCTTCTTCTTCTTCTTGTTCTTCCATCATGTCAAACGAATCCCACAACTTGTCGTAATGATAACGCCATGAATCTCCAGGATTCTGCGGCGGCATTGTATAACCTTGACATTCAACATTAGGAGCTTCAATAATCCGCTTCAGACTTGGAACGAAGACTCGTCGTAATGGACTTGCATAACCTATGAATATCCCTTCAATACTCTTCAGACCAAACTTTCCAAAAGGTTCTAGAACAGTACAGGGTGACCTAAACGGTTCAAGACACTTCAGATTTGGTTTGCGGTTATTAATCAACTCAAAGCATGTTTTGTTGAATTTCTTGACAGTGAGAACTCTATTGAGCGTATAGCATGCGGTGGAAACTGCTTCTGCCCAAAAATTTATCGGTAGCTTTGAATCAGCAAGCATTGTTCTGGCCGTTTCGATTAGTGTCCTATTCTTTCTTTCAGCGACTCCATTCTGTTGCGGAGTGTACGGAGCACTAAACTCATGCGGTATACCTCTTTCATCACAAAATTCTTCCATCTTGTTGTTCTTGAATTCAGTACCATTATCACTTCAAATTCTTTTGATACGCCTTTGGTACAGATTTTCAATCTTTCTGAACAACGCCATCAAACTGTCAAACGTTTCATCTTTCGACTTCAAGAATGATACCCACGA
Source organism: Helianthus tuberosus (assembly GCA_030545235.1). NCBI lineage: Eukaryota > Viridiplantae > Streptophyta > Magnoliopsida > Asterales > Asteraceae > Helianthus > Helianthus tuberosus. Next base: position 18,608 of record JARYGA010022227.1, read on the forward strand.
AAATCTGGAATAATCATCAGTAACCACATGACAGTAGAGATCCCCTGTAATACTTTTGACGTTTACTGGACCAAACAGATCCATATGTAGTCTCTCTAACGGTCTAGAAACTGAATTGACTTGCTTTTTAGGGTGTGGCTTTTTCTTCTGCTTGCCTTTGATGCAACTAATGCACTCCCCTTCCAGATGAAAACCTTTAACATGAACACCTATAACTAAATCATTATGCACCAGGTGATTCATTTTCCGTAGATGAATGTGCCCCATCTTCCGGTGCCACAATCTTGATTCTTTTTCTGTTGCTCTAGACACAAAACAATGAGCCTGACCCGTGGTTGTAGTAGCTACGCTCATGTCCAACACGTACAGATCATTGACTCGTGGTGCCCTCATGATAATCCATTCTTCAGGGATAACAAATCCTGGCTTCAAGATCAAACATTCTTTTTCAGTAACGTGAGTGGTATACATCCTGTCACAAATCTGCGAGATGCTCAGCAGATTATTTTCCAGCTCAGCAATGTAGTTAACTCTTTCAAACGTCACAATCCCATTAGATAACGTTCCTTCACCAACAATTCTACCACCTTGATTTCTTGCGAATCCCACATAACCACCATTGAAATTTCTAACATCGTACAACAATGCAGTCTTCCCTGTCATATGTCGAGACGCTCCACTATCCATAATCCATCGTGAAACAGCTCTTGGAAGTTCCTGCACAAATCACAAATTGATTTTGAAAACACATTACAATAAAGATGCCGATTCATGCTTCACAATTACCAACTAGGAAGCTCCGGCAAGTCCGAAATTTATTTAGATTTTGATGCCACCCAAGCCTCTTTTGACTCGGGTAACTTGACTTTAATGTGAGTTTTAGCAGTGTAAAGTGGCGGAAATTTTTTATCATTCATCTTTAAACTTTCCTCAGATCCAACCTCAACCTTTTTGTATAAGAAAAACTCATCTATCTTAAGTTGACCGGTTGGTTGCTTTTTCTTTTGAACATTCTTCTTCTCTGGTGGAGTAGAAGATTGTTTCTCCAACTTTTCATAATAATCCAAAGGAACATCCATCTTTACCGGAATGGTAGAAGACGATTGTTTTTCTGACTCAGAAACCTTTGGTTTAGATGAACTTTTTGGCTTCCATGTTTGTTGAGGTGAAGCAACCCGTTTGTAAAAGTTGTCATTTTTAGTTACCATATTCTTAACAGGTTCAATTTTGACTTTTGATTTCTCATTTTTCAAAATTTTCTCAACAACCATTGGAGCTTTGCCTTTTGCATCAACCTTCTTCTTTTGATTCTCAACAACTTCAGTCTTAGGCTTGAAGTTGGTGCAATTTCTTGCAATGTGACCAACTTTGTTGCATCTAAAGCATGTACGAGTATCAACTACCCAACTTGTGCCTTCAGACTGAGGTTGTGAAGCCCTCTTCTCAAAGAACTCTTTATTTGATTTTGAAAAAATATTTTTCTCTTCATCAGAAAGTGAACTTGAACTGTTCACAAACACTTTCTTCTCAGCAAACTTCTTGTTTAGAAAATTTTTTCTTTGATAGTTCTTACCACCCTGATAACCACCCGACCAATTGTTTCGATTGTTGTTATAAAAACGTGGTGGAACAACAGGCTTCTTGTAGTAAGCTTTATCTTTCTCAAAATTCATTTTCCTTTTTGTTTGTTTTAAACTTTTCACTTCAGACAAATCGATTTAAACCATTTTGAACACATTTGTCAATTTTGAAACATTTACATTCTCCAGAGGAAACTCAGAATCCGAATACAACTTATCAGATCCCGACATCTTGTACATGACAAGATTAGGTTCATCATTTAAGTTGTTTTTGGACTTTTGTTTCAGAATGTATTTGTCCAAGAAACATCCATCATCTTCAGCTGAATCACTATCCAAAACACTTTCAGCCATGCCTTTAACAATCTCAGTTTGAACACTATCATCAGATGATGATGAAGAAAATGTCACATCAATTGAATCAGGAAGTTTCACTTCATTTTCATCTTCAAGATTAACCAACCCATATTGCTTTTTCGAATAATTGTCTAGAACTGGTGGTGGAACTTGATGAAAACCCACCCCAGTTCCATCATAGTATACATCTTCGCCTGCTTTGTTTTTCCCGATGGGATTGGGAACAATGTGTTGCAAAACAAAGCTTGCAGAGTTGTAACTGTTCAATTTCAAATTGATTCGCTCATTCTCAATCTTAGCTTCTTCAAACTGAAGCTTCAACTTAGCTATCTCATCCAATTGTTTGTTGATTAATTCTTCTTTGATCCTTAAAACACTTTGCAAATGACAATTTTCTTTGTATGTTTTACCGTTTCTATCATCATTATCTTTAACCGTGCTTTTAAGCTTCTCAATTTTTTTCAGTAATCTGACGATTTTCAAGAACTAACCTCTCATTTTCTTTCCTAACTTTTTCTAGATCAATTTTATCATTCTCAATTTTGTTAGTTAATTCTTTCAAACGTTCAGTTGAAGCTTTCACCATTTTATCACGATCAAGGATTTGATCCTCAACACTTCTGACTCTTGCAGTCAGATCATTAACCTTCTTACCGTTGAGATAAGTGACTGTACTACAAACTTCGCATTCTTTGATGCAATTTTTGCAGTCAACATCACCAGTGACTTTCGTACCTGACTCAGTTGTTGACGCATTTGAACTGGCCTAGATTTTAGACTCAGAGACGGATTTAGAGTCTATCTCAAGAGCCTTAGCAGCTAGCACCTTGTCAGCCATCTTTCCCATGTTTTCAGCATTCAACTCTTGAGTCGTGTCAATGATTCCAGTATCAACCTTCTTTGACTTCTCATTTTCTTCTTTCTCCTTCTCTTCTTTCTCTTTCTCTTCTTTCTCTTTCTCTTCTCCGCTTCCCCACCATTTCCTTTGCCAATAATCATCTTCTTCTTTCATTTCTTTGATTATGGTTTCCATATCAAGAGTGTTATGGTCATTGGCTATGTTTCCATAGGGGTCAAGATAACATTCTCAGTCTAGATCCCATCTCCTCGCTCTTTTTGCTTCAGTATAGATAGCAGATATTCTGATCATTCTTTCTTGAGCTATCATCTTCCTGTAAGCATACCTCGTTTCTTCAGGTCTGGTGTCTTTCCAAGGAACAGGTTCAGATTTTGCCATGAATGCATATCCAACCGCATCCTCTTCAGGTAACAACTCGCTCCAGTCGAAACCTTCATCGTCGTGAATTACAGCAAGAGCTCTAGATTTCTCTTTGTTATCCTCAAGCTGCTTCATTCTTGGCGGCTCCGATTTGTTCTGATGATAGATCGCCTTCTTGTAGTAGTGTTCTCTAAATGGGTTTTCAGACTCATCAGCATAAGCATTTCGGCATTCGCGCTTAAAGTGACCTTTTTGTTTACACTTAAAGCATGTCACTTTAGACTTTTCAAAGCCTAACTTGGTAGAAGGTCCACCAATAGACTTCCTTCCTGTTATCTCCATGAAACGTTGTGCCCGACGAACTGCACTAGCCATACATGTAACACCTGTGTCATTTCAACCATCAAACAAATGCCAAACCAATGAAATATTGTATTTCATAATTTGGACTTGTATAAATATGTGTATCTTTTGCACATATCAACTCTTGTTCGATTTCAAACTCTAAATCGCTTTCTGGAAGGTTATACGCGCACTAATGCGTAAATATAACCAGTTCAATCCAACGAACACTCCGGAATAGTGAAATAGGCTTAACATACCTTGAATAACCTTTACATAACTTATATATAAGTTTTGGAAGGTTTGGTGTGGTGAAATCAAGTTAAATCGCTTACAGGGACTAAAGTTGACAAACTGCGAAAGTATGCCAATTTGAACTGTAACAGACATTCCGGAACATGACCATAAGTTAAACACACCATAAATATCCTTTACATAGCTTAGAAATAGGCTTTAATGGGTTCGGTGTGCTAAAATAAACTTTTGGGTCATTCAGGGAGTAAAAGTGTCAAAAAGTGCACAAGTTTGCATTTTCGCGCATAACTTACGTTCTGAATACATCCGGACATTCAAAAATTTATGTAAGCACTAAAATATTTTATTTTAGTGTTCGCCATAAGAAAAATCCATTCGTCGCGTCATTTGGTTCGTTTTTCGCATTCGGGACCAGATTCGATGTATTAGCCGTTGTTTAATTCACAACCACACATTCTAAACTTGCTTAGTCAGCGGATAAGGATGGAATTTTGGCACCATAACTTTGCAACACATGTATGGATGGAATTTAAACACCTAAACACCATAACTTTGCAACACATGTATGGATGGAATTTAAACACCTAAACACCATAACTTTGCAACACATGTACGGATGGGATTAAGGCACGTTTTCCATGAAACGATCTTAACGGTTCGGGTATTCCTATAAATACCCCATACCCCCCATTGCTAAAATCACTAGAAACTTGATTTGAGAAACTCTAAGTTGAAACATTTGTTTCATACCTGAGATTTTTGAATCGAGTTTAGCATTCGGGGACCCTTCGTAAGTATTCTTTCATTCTTTTCCTTATTTTACTGCTTTTCGAGTCAGAAAGTCAAACTTTGTTTGACTTTCAGCGTTGACCAGTAATGGTCAATGCGAAGTTCGTTTGAACTTCGCAACGTGAGTGTAATCACGTTGGTCATAGTCCCTTGGGACTATGCCCACTGATTACCACGTTGTCTAGGGTCGTAGGGTAAGCGATCTGATAAATCGCTTATACCTCGAACCCGACCCATTTGGTCGATCATTAGGATCCGACCAAATACATTAGGTGACCATAGTAGGTAGGGAATAACCTTCCGAGGTTATACCCTATGGTCACATCATTTAAGTAGTTGTATGATAGGTAGTTTATATGCCTTAGGTAAATTACCAGAATACCCTTTTCATGTATAATTGGTAATTAAGCATATGTAACCTAAACCTTTGTCACATAACTGATTATGTAACATGTTTAGGCATATAACACTTGTCATAGGGCTAGTTAGGCGGTCCGAACGCGTTTCACGCGAACGACGCGTTAAAGTAGCATAAGCTTCCTAAACGGGTCGTAATGGGTCGTAAACACTTAGGTTAAGTTTCATTTAGTATGTAGGCTTTGTTAAACCAAATGACACGAGTCTCTACACTCGTTTGGTTTACAAACCCTAATGCTACCCGATCTTCCGATCTAGGTCCGGTTAATTAACATAGTTACCTATATTAGGTGCCGTTTGATATCCGCGATCTCTAGCATTGTTTGGTTGTTACTCAAGAACTACTGAGCAATCTCAGGTGAGTACATAGACCCCTCTTTTACTGTTTTCCAAACTGTTTTGGGGTGGAACACATGTGCCTACTTGTTACTTTCATGCTTTCCTGTTTTAACATCATATACTGCTATGTTTGTTAGTACATTATAGTACATGATTTTATGACATTTCCTGCTAGGTGTGCCCAATTGTGTGCATTACTTAGTACATCGTTTTACATGACATTTTGACATAGACATTTGACATAGACATTTCGGCATAGACATTTTAACATGATTGACATTTGATCATGCATTTCCCACAAAACATAACTTTGATTTAAACCAAGATTTACTTCAATACTTTGTTTTTGTGCATATGGTTTAGTTGAGACATTTCACTTGCCATACATGACATCTTGACATAGACGTTTGACATGGATATTTGACATAGACATTTGACATGGATATTTGACATAGACATTTTGATATGATTTACATCTTGACATGAACACTTTGACATATTACCTAATACATTTGACAATTGATTTAAACATAGACTTCTTACATTGGTTGGTTTGGTTTGATTAAGTGATTAAGTAACGATGCGTGTGTAATATGATACAAGCATGGTGGATACGCCGCTGGTACTTCCTATATATAAGTGTTTGTATGGTATTAGATATCATACCGTTATTTGAATCATTTCAGTTTGAGACATAGAACATTTTATACAAATAACATACTTTTCACAAGACATTGATTTATAAACATCTTATCTTATGCAAACATATTTTACTTGGTTATTCATTTAACCTTACATTTATTTATACTTATCATCTGATCTTATCGATTTTCAAATGATTTACAAAGACAAAGCAAATAACAAGGTTCATGACTAAACATTTTCTCAAACATAAGTCATGAAACCTATTTTCACAAAACCTATGTATCTCACAGGCATTTTTATGCTGACGTGCCTATTTTCACATGTGTTTTTCAGGAGCTGTTGCATAAGATGATCAAGATACACATAGGTAGACTTGGGCTTTAGTGACAATAAAAGATGCAAGACTAGTTAATTATGTTGTATTTCTTGTTTGTTAAGACATTGTAACACTTTTAATCAATAAAACGAAACTTCAATTGCCATGGATTTGAAACAATTAATTCTGTTACAACACTCCCCGACATTTCCGCCACGTTTTGTATGTTCTACGTGGTCGGGGTGTGACAATACACCACCTTATGTCGATCAATTCCATCTCCTCAGGATCAATCTGATCGTTGATAATACAAATCCAAGTTCTGTTGATAAGACGAGTGATTGACTTTGTGTGTTTTCCTTAACTCCAGCTCGTGACTCTCTAGTCTTTCAATCAGCAAATCTACAGTCAACACTTCTGGCGGCTTGATAGTATTCTTCAACATTAAAGCATAATATTGCCAATCCATCTCATCTGGCAATGAATCAAACAATTTGTCGACTAGCTCCAGCTTTAGGTGTCCAAACCTCTCAATCATTTTACACACTGATTCATTTTTTAAACAACCAAATAAATCGAATTCTTTTCTAAGTAGTTTCTTTTTGTTTTTCACTATTTCTGCACTTCCCAAACATTTAGCTTTCAATTTTTCCCAAAGATCTTTAGAACTTTTGTACTTGATCAAAGATATTATATCTTCTCGGACAGACTGAAACAGAAGAGCGATGCATTTTTGCTCAGCCACAAACAATTCTATTTCTTCAGATGTAGTCAAACTTTCCCCTGTTTTGCCTCCATCAGCGTATCCATTCTTTAGACTCTTCCAGCTAGGATAAGCAAAAGCCATCAACCACTCTTCAAACTTCTTGGCCCACCGACTGTACTCTTCGATAACCATCAACTTTGGGGGTTTGTTATAAGTTCCGAAAGCACTTTCCACACTTAGAGCATCTGATAAACTTTTCTTCGTATTCGGCGTGTTCTCATTGGTGTTGCTAGAAGAAGTATCGTCTCCAGAATTTCCAGCAAAACCATACATATCGCTAAACGGATTCATGAATAGATCATCCATCTTGTACGTACCTGAAAAATCAGCAAACACTTAGAAATATCATGATTTTGAAAAATACAGATTCAAGCGGAATCCGTTCAAGCGAAATCAGCTTTAAAGTAATATTGCTTTTCAAACGAAAAGGCAATACAAGTTCAAGCGAAATACTTCAAGCGAACACAAAGCACTTGAAGCGAAATGGCAATATCAACTCAAGCGGAACACCACTCAAGCGAACTCAGACAAAAGTATACTTCAAGCGAACTCACTGATTACTTTCAAGTGACACACTTGAAATGAACTTTTCAAGCGAAGCAATCAGTAAATTCAAGCGAGAACACGATTTTAAAGAGGTTTCGCTTGAAATTTTCAAGCGAACTGTGATGATGTCAGCTTTTTCGAACCGGTTTTCAAGCGAAAAGTCAAGTTTTTATATGAATTTGATCGATTTTAAGTCCAATTCTCTCAGGGATTAGTTAACTCTATGTTTTGCTCAATATATGTGAGTTTCAGGCCATTTCAACCATGAATTATGTTCAAATCAGAAAAAGAATGAGTAGAAGTTAGAAAATCCGATGATTTCAAGATGCAATGGTATGAACTCCTCGTCCTGAGCTCTGATACCACTTGTTGGATCGAGTTTGTGACCCTAAACAGTCAGTAAAGGCAGTTCATCATCATTTACTAAGGCGGAATCAAAGTAAACAATGTCACACAGCTTGTTCCTTCTAATTTTCTTTCTATTACTGCTTATCCGAGTCTTCACAATGATTTCTGACAAAAATCCGGCAGCACCTCGACTCACACACAATGATCTCTATCCTGTTCGCTTCAAAGGACAGGGCACATCCCCTATTTATAGGTGATGCCTGTTCGCTTGAGATGACACAAAATGCTTTCAAGCGAACTAGTATGTTGTGGTTTCGCTTGAACTGCATTTTGTCACTTTCAAGCGAACTACCATACAAAACCCTAAATTCTAACCCATTGTGTGTTCGTTCATCCTATCTAGACATAAGACTCGATTAAGATGCAATTAACAGACACTAAGATGCACCAACAGAAGGTGAGCTGATCATTGAACAACTTGGTGGATCCCAGAATTTCATCAATGGAAACACTTGCACAACGCCTAACCTGAATATTTGTCACATAAGATATATAAATCATAGTACTTTCTCTAAAAGTGTATGAAAACTAAAACTTAGAACACTGAAAGTCTAAAACCTAGGCTACCTTGTTCATAAATTCATCAAGATATTTTCTTGTTTTGTTTATATTTCGTGCGTTTTGAACTTCTTTAGCCATTTCACCTACCTCATCAACATCATCATTCACTGGATGTAGGCATTTATTCCAAGTCAAACTAAAAGTATGCCAACTCAAATAACTGACCACTTCCAAAAATTTAATGGTTCATTAGCTTAAAAGTATAAACCAACATATGTGATATCTTTTTTTTTTTGGCCAGCAAAGAAGACTTATCACATTATACCAAGACACCCCCACCCCAATATGACACAATATGCAAAAATTAAACTTGGTAAAACAAAAAACTGGTAAAGATTCGACCTTTGCGTGACCAACAGAAGCTTGATGCTTACGTAAGCGGAATTAGTTTTGACCAAAGTGATTGAATAGCGAAAGAAAAAAACACAAATCAATACAAGATTCATAGCGGTATTAATTTTAATCAGAATGTTTGCTTGATTATTCACGTACCTTGTCTTTTTTGGACCAAAAAATCTCAATACACCACCCACTTTTTTAAACAAAGAATTATGATTATCAAACACTATTGCTGAAATATTTATCAAAACCTTGAAATATGCATAAAAATAGACCGAACATGACCAGAACAATTGAACATACCTTTCTTTACGCTGAACTTGCTGTGAATTTAACAACAACCAAGTTGAATTGTGGGTATCTACTGGCAACGATGAGGAATCAGCTACATCTAAGTACATAGACAAATGATCCACATTGTTTCCCTTTGGAAATATAAGCACCCGCCTGAGAAATAATCACGTTATTACCCCTTATAAAGCAAGAATACGGCAGATATGCATAAATAGTCCAAAGCCACACAAATACAACTATCTTTTACCATTTATATCCACCGACTACAAAGATGTCAAAATAAAGCTTTTGTTGGTCTGACGAGAGAAATTCTCAATAGCCCACGTAAACCTAGACACCTGAGGCTCCTCAATTGCTTGATTCTCTACTGTGCTAGCATCAACTAATGAATCCAAATCGTAAAATAAAAAGTTAAATAACAAATATATTCACAACCAAACCCAAATTATAAAACAAACTAATGTAAAAAGTTTATAATTTGAACAAATAACATATATAACTTAAGTATAAGTAGTGTGCCCCCATTCACAATATCTAATTCGAAACAGAAACAAAAAATGGATGTGCACACATATAGATACGACATAATTTAAAACATATAGTAAGCAACAAACAACCTTCCATCGGCTGAGGCATTTCAACAGGCGGTGTACCATCAAAAGCAACAGGACCTTGCACCGGTAGAGGTCCTTCCAGTATCTCCGAGTATGGCACAAGCATCTCCTCATCTTCATGCTGTCAAATCAAAACAAAACATCACATATTCCCACACTCAATCCAACCAAAACCATAAATTTATTCATCAGCAAAGAACATATAAAACCTAAATTTACATTCCAATTGCCAATTAAAATCCATCAACACCAATTCTAACTATAATTACAAAACCCTAGCACAATTAAACAACCAAAACACAACAATTTCAAGAGCGTCTAAGGAACTACAACCGAACACAACAACAATGATTGACTTGCAGCCTTTATGACTCAATAATAAATGGAAACAACTTTGGGAAAAACAAACCATACAAAACTTATCCTTTTTGACCCATATACCCATTTTGGCACCACTAAATTAGATGTAACATTCCTCTTCCGGTTTTGCCCTTCTTCATTTCCATTTTCTTTTAAGCAAATGAAGAGAAAACAGGAAACTTAGAAGAAGAAAGTAGTATTGCAAAGCATTTTTTTGTTGTTGTTGAGTAGTGGACTTTTCTTCTAACGGCGGAGATGTACCACCCTCCACCTTCGCCGGAGGAGTCACCGGACTTCCTCCGGCAACCACCACTCTTTTTTTTATTTCTTGGTAAGAGTAATATTAAAGGCCATGGGTGTTTATAAGCAGGCTATGAAGCTAGGTGGGATTTTCGACCTCAAAAAACCCCTTAATTCCAAAAACCCACCAAAAAAACAATCCAAATTCAGACTCTAATCACTGATTTCACCTAAAACCTTACCAAATCATATTAAAAATCAAAAGTTGAGGATCAAGATTTGTCAAGAACCCTTAATTCCAAAACCCACCAACAATTTCTCAAAATAAACCTAAATTCACAAAAATTATATACAAAAATTAAAAAGATATCTGGTAAAAAGACTCACCTTTCGATTATGACAAAACCAATACCTCTCAGCCTCTTGTTCATTTGATTATAGTCCCCTAAAAGTGATTTCAGGTCGAAAATCCTTCACAAATCTTACTAATTTTGCATTCTAGGGTTTCTCTGCAGAAGATTATGAAGATGAAAGAATAGTGAAAGAATGAAGGAGAGAGAATGAGCGGCTATGGTTTTTAGGGTTTCAAGAGAATGATGAAGGAGACTGAAGGGGGAAGAGAGAAGTAACCAGGTTTTCGGAGAGAGAGACACACGTGATTTGAAATTGGAATTTGAAATTTGAAATTTGAATGAAAATTTTGAAGCTGCCGCACAAAAGTAGGTGGGAGAGGTTGACATGTAAAAAGTCTATCCAGCAAATTGACACATAAAAATTCAAAAATCTCACAAATTGACACATAGGATTAGAAGGTGGGAGGGATTGACAAGTAGGCGAGAGAGAAGGGAGGGGTGTTGTGGTGTTGACACATAGGATTTTGATACTTTGATTTATTATAATAGAGAGATTCTTTGATCACTGCACATAAGCATTCACCTATTTATACATGTTAATCAAGTGCACATAACATAACATTTAAGCGCGGTACTACGTAACATCAAACGCATGGATCGCATGAGTAGGCTACACATAAACGAAACCGTGACAAGTCTTCTAACTAGAAGTACGAACGAGAGAGATATAGATGATATTACCGGCGTTCGGCGGAAGCTGAACTCGCCGGAGAAGAAGGTTGTGATGGTGGGCTCGTTGCAAAGACGATTGGATACACATTTTTTAAGGTTTATTAAAAATGTATTATAAAGAAAGGGAACATCTTTTAAATAACAAATAAATAACAAACATGTTTAGTCGTTTTAAAACAATAAACCGAAACCTAAACACAATCTTTTTAAATAACAAATAAACCAAGAGATTCCTCTTTTAAAAAAATACCTTCCACATTTTAAAAACATCTTCGATGACTTAATCTTACAAAGATGCAGGTGAGTAACAAAGAAACTAAAAATAGAAAAAGAAAGATTAATTCTTTCAATGAACTTAGAGATAAAAACACACATTAACTTTTTTGGTCAGATAAAATGAACTATTCAACACCGCCACCAGACCAATTATTAGCAAGTTGCTAAGAACCAATCCCAAACCATAATATCGAAGAAGACTATAGAAGGCATATAAATTTAACTGATACGAAGAATTCACCCATTCCGTTGCCCTGCAAATTTATAGCATTCATCGAATCAACTTTCAACCATGCGTGACACACTTTTGACCCATTCACTTCTGAGTGAAACCATTCAGGTTATTGTTATCCAAAGAGGTTGAAAGAAATTAGTAAAAAACCAACCATAGGTCACAGGTTGCCTACAGGACAGGACAGTACAGGCCATGGGCCATGTGAATCACCTTAACTGAACCATCACCACCACATGAAAAAAAAAAACAATTTGAAACAACCTAAATATCTATCATAGTGTTTCAATCTTTAATTTAAAATTCAAGTAACCTCATGTTATTATCTACTAAACAAAAAATTAAACTAAAAGGGTAAAAATGGTATACCCTAACCACTCCAAATTCTCTTGAGCGGTTGAATGAAGGTTGTCTATCATGCATTTTTGGCCAGTGATACCAATTTTGCCCTTTTATCATCCCAAAGCTTTACATCCCCATCTTTACTTCTAGTTAAGAAAAAATGGTATTTGGAATACCCAAAGTTCTGGTAACACTCCCTACAAATGCTTCAGTAAGTTATTAACCTACTCAAAACACATTTCAATTAGAAAACTAACAATGTTTATAATTATCATATTCACCTTCACATGGGTAATGTCATTTACCGCGTTGTTCACAATAGAATTTGGACTAATGTTGTGAGCATCTGGGTCGGGTTTTGGGGCAGCTAACCCGCTGGTTACACCATCATCGTCTTCATCACAAAGCTGCAACAGCCTACTTATGTCCGGGGAAAAAGACCCTAAGCTTCCACCCTGCATCAAATCGCCAAATTTAAATAAAATGAAATAAAAAAACAAATACATAAATATAACCGGTAAAATTTTCAAAATAGCTCGAATCATACCCGATGCAAATTTTATGCACAGACACTATTCCTTTTAAAATCAAATTTTATGCACAGACACACCTAGGTAAATTAAAAATTCTTATTAAAAACAGCTTATTTGACTCGCAAATAATCAGATAAACAATCGAAGGTTGAACCTTCTCGTGTAGATATTCGAGCCCTCTTGCTGCACCGTATGCGATTCTAACTCTCTGAGTCCAACTCAGCACCGGGCCCAGTTCTGCCCCTTGTACGCCCTTTCTCCCTATAACCGAAAATGACACCAAATTTATCTTAGGTTCTGAGACCACGAGTACAAGATTATAAAAAAATATGAAAATTATGTACCGTGTAATTTAATGAGAAGCTTGATATTCGAGCCTGCTGGTTTTGCATTGTAAAGTGGCTGCAAAGCCTTCACGACAATCGTCATATTTGGCCTGAAATCCGCTTCATATTGAACACATAATGCTGCAACTGCTGCCATCTGTGTATGAGCACAAACAATAACACTTCAGAGATGAAACATAACCCTAATAAAATCTTAAAAATAGATGTATAACTAATTGTATGTCAGAAACCATACCAGTTATGTTAAAAGCAAATATTCACAACACATACACATCATGCTAAAACAACATTTGGCGTAAGTTCCGTTACCTTCTCGATGTAAGAACGGACCATATTTTCAATATCCTCAACAATTGATTCTGGCTGTCCCTCTGCAAAAGCCGGCAGTGTCATTACATTGCATAAGTTAAAGTTGTCATGGTATAACACACGAGGCTGGACAAATTAACTAATACTTGAATAATAGTAAATTCTCACCTACAGCAACTTTTGTTAACCCAGGAAGATATATGAGAGTCAGGTTCACAACCGTAAAACAAATATAAGGCACTTAATGTTGATATATCCCAAACAAATCATCCACCAAGATTGTGAACATGTCCTTTGCCAAATGGAAACATAAGAAAAAAAATACAATGGAGTCTGACGACACATGTCAAAAGTCAAACATTGTTGTAAAAAGTGCAGTGAACCCATAAAGAAACTTCGAAGACCGTAAAAATAAAAACTTATGGTTCAAGAAGAGGTTGAGTGTACAGTTGCTATTCTTTAACATAAATAATATTCAAAATGATGAAAATTTATATGAAGAGAAAATTACTTTTTGAGTCCTTGTGTTTTAGTGGTTTTAACCATTTGAGTCCAAAATCAAAAAGTTTAACGCCATGAGTCCCTAGCCATTTATTTTATAACGTTTTGAGTCCAATTTTGTTCATTTTATAATGGTCTGAGTCCAATTTTGTTAAAAAAATTGGACTAAAAAAGACTCAAATGGTTATAAAAAAACGTCTAGGGACTCAGGGCGTTAAACATTTTGAGTTTGGACTCAAATGGTTAAAACCACTAAAATACAAGGACTCAAAAAGTAATTTACTCTTATATGAATGTATATATGATTGTGAAGTAAGTAACAACCACTGAAAGTGATAGTACCAGTTAAATGAATGAACCAGCCAATCTTTATGGCCCTGAACCCCATCCTGATTCAGTGTTTTAACAGCAACAGTAAGC
>JARYGA010022228.1:0-42316 GCA_030545235.1 Helianthus tuberosus
GCCCCGTGTCCACCCATCTTCTCTTTCTTCATTAATTGCAGTTTGTCTGCATTAGTTGACCACGCCCCCGTGTCCGCTGGGCACGACCCCGTGTGCAGAAGCGTACCTGTACTATCAAGATTTCATCAGATTCTGCGAATCTTAGAGTTGACCACGGCCCTGTGTCCGCTGGGCACTCCCCCGTGGTGGGTGATAGAAGCTTCTAAAGCTTTGTCTTTTTTGCAGACACTTGGGCACGCCTCCATGCTCACTGAGCACGGGGCGTCTTCAACCTTCTCTTCTCTTATTTTTGCTTGGGAAGATGCTGTCGAGGGGTCGGGCATGCCACGTTTATCCCTTTTCTTGTATTTTTGTTAGATTTAGCTGCCTTTTTGCTTCTTTTGTTCATTTGAGCTCATTTAATCCTGAAAATACAAAAGGAAGACAAAAACACACTTTTTCCAACATTAGTACTAAAAAAGGGTTAGTTTTATGCCTCATTTGATGTAATTTATATGTTGCATTTTGCACACATCACACATTTTTCAGCATAATCAAAGGATCAAGCGACGGTTACACTATGATGTTCTTATCAATCTTAATCGCATAACAGTTACACATCAGTGGGTCAATGGGTCAAACAACAGTCAGTGCACTCATTCAAGCAAACCCTAATTATCCTAACTGTTTCATTGCATCAAAACTAATAAACTCTAAGATTAGCATCGACATACAGTAACATGGACTCAAACATAAGAACAAACATTGACATAAACCTATTACCGATTCATGATAACAACTTTGCTAACTCTGCAAGTATGAAACCCTAAGTCATCATATGTAATCATCTCAATCATCACACCCAGATTTGGTTTAGTTCGTTGTCACAAGAACCCTACATCATGTAATTCTAGCATTACATCATTCACATCTTTAACACATAATCACAGAAGCTTTTGCAACAGTAAAACCCTAATCACATGAACACCAAATAATGCAAACAGCAGTAATACTAACCAGAGATATAAAGGACATATATGTTAGAACGAGAGACGGTCCTCCTAGAGGGAAAAGCTTCGGAACGGAAGTGGCAGCCGCCGACGCATAAAGAGGATTAGGGTTTGCAATCTGATAGATTTCGTGAATTATGTGCGTGTATATGCTTAAATAGGTGAACTGTGCCCTTACTGGGCTTTGAAATGACTTGGGCCGACGAAACATCATTTTTCGCTGTAAGTGAGTGTGACGAATAACCCATTTTCGTCGAAGGTGGAATGCGGCGAAATTCCATTATTCGTCGAGGAGTGCGAGTGACGAAGGATTCGTTCTTCGTCGATGTGTTTAAACATATAACAATACCCTAAACACAATACATTAACCATTAGCAATACTCAGACGTAACGATACATTAACATTAACTATTCTACTAACATGCACAAGTTACCGCATCATCAAATGAATTGTGGAACAGGTAAGACGTAAAAGAAAGGCCTTGAAATCTCGAGTTGTCACACAACATGTATTCAAGCGTTTGTATAGTACATTCGGACTGAGTGTTAGTCTGTGGATGATACGTAGTACTAAGGTCGAGTCGAGTGCCCAACGCTGATTGAACGACTTGCCATGTGCGTGAAGTAAAACTTCGGTAAGTGTATCAAAGAGTAAGAATAGATAAATCCGACTTTAAGGTCTTTAGGGGTATATTTGTAATACTCTTGTATTAGAGATCTTAGGTCAAGGGGCTATAAATTGGAAGGCCAAGCCTGTATTAGTTAGGACTTGGAGACACTTTCTAGGGTTTGTATGTGTAATCTAGATAGAGAAAATGTGGGTTTTACATGTAAACAACATCATTGATAATACAAGCTTGATTGATATTTAGATCTTGTGTTTGATCTTGTTACACCACATCATGTTCGTTGGATTCCACACTTTGAACACGCTTATCTAGCGAATCGGTACGAAACGATCCTTAAAAATGGTATCTGAGCAGGCTTTGTATAGTGAGTGCTCATACTACTGTAGGTTTTCAATTTAAGGTTTAGATTCAACATATTTCTGCATTTGAAGTAAGATTTCTGAGTTTTTGGTAACTTTCAGCATTTTTGGTGATTCTGAGCGAGATTTGAGTTTATTTCAGTGATCTTCATCTGTTTGAGTCAATTAATGATGGATTTCGATTAGGTTTAGATATGAGATTCGCAGAAAATTGGGTTGAATTTGGTTCAGATCTAAAGAATTATGGTCTGAATTACTAGGTTTTTGCAGAGATCTAAGATTTTGATCTGGTAACCGCTTTGTCCGAACTTCTGTAAGTAGTTAGAGTTCCGAATTACTTGTTAATATTACATGTTTCAAGTTTGCCTTCCAAAGTATCCATGACCTTAATGTAAAGTCACGTTTTGGAAGATAATTCGCAAGAGGATTATATAATTCGAACTATTCTCTGTCTGAACAAATTATCCAAGTTTGTTTATGTCCGAGTTTATCTGGGTGATCCGTATTACCTTATTTTGTTCTGAGTTTTAAAGAGGGTTTAGAGATTTGGTTGTCCATAGTATTCTTCATTAATTCAAAAGAGTATCAATAGTTCGGAAGAGTTTTATTCAGGTGTGATCCGGGGTGCTGATCTCTGATAAGTGGTCCGAAAATATGTGACCGAACTTTTCAAGTGTTTTCAGTATTATCAAATTTGGTTAGTAGTATTGATTGATCAGTGGTATTGCTACGAATTTCTTACAAGTTTGAAAAAGTTTCTAAGTGTTGTGGTAAAAACATACTGTTCAATTTAAGTGAATTCATTTCCAAGTGTTTAACAATGGCAAACAGTTTAACAACTGCGGTACAAAATATCAAGCATAACACAAAAGTGGGTAGTAGTGATAAACCACAGATTATTTTACACGAGATGGATTATCCTGAGTGGAAATATAGATTTGAACGTTTTATTAAATCCAAGGATGTGAAGATGTGATTGTGTATTACCAACGGACATGGTCAAGAGCTTACCATTTGTGCTTACTTAGCTTTAATCGATGATACAAGGATGTTTTATGAAGTTGAAGAAAGAGCTATGTTGATGATTACTATGGCTTTATCTCAATCAATCTTACATACCTTCAGGAAGTACGCCAAAAGAGCTATGGGAGAGTATGCTTGAAAAATATGGGGGTAATGATTTATACTAGAAAAAAAGACTTGATCGCTTAAAGACACAATTTGTAGTCTTCAAGGCTATGAAGAATGAGCCTTTTGATGATTTAGTGAACATATATTATCATTTACTTTGTGAACTTGATTGAAGACATATTGGAATCTATTTAGAATTTGATAAGGTTGAGTTTTTTTTTTTTTTTTTGAATAGACTACCCAAGGAGTGGAACATGTATACAACCTTGATTAAGGAGAATCCACTATATAATGAACTTACCTTAGAACAAGTGGTACAAAAATTGAAGGGATACTCTTGGAGTATGTAAGATCAAGCTGAGGCTTTTGATATAATTGAAGATCTGGGTTTATACAATGCCAAACAAAATGAGAAAAATGTGGTGTTGGAGTTTCTTTGTTTTTTTGGAAACAGTGAACTTGGAGAAATGTCAAGCTTGAGTGCTTATCTTAGTTCTAGCGGTAGTAAATCATTTGGTTCATCAAATGCTAATCAAGGAAGTGCATCTACAAATGAGAATCAAAGAACTTCTACACAAATCTTGAATGTGCCAAGTCTAGGCCGTCATTGTTTAAAATTAATCGAAGAGAACATGGCTTTATGAGCATAATTTATGACCGCCTATGAAAATCTTGCTTTAGGGAAGTTGGTAGAAACCTCTAGTTTAGATGAAGTTGTTGCTCTCCAAAACAATAATTTGATTACTGATTTGGAGAATTCTAGAGAAGTTGTTACTGCTTTATCCGTTTTGGATAACAAATATAGGATTAAAGTGGTTGCTTTGAAGAAAGACATTTCCGAATTTTAGAGAAGATTGGCTTAGTCAACAATTAAAAATCAAGAATTAAAACTTAAAATAGAAAACAATAAAAATGCTATTTTGGAAAAGTGTAATATTATTCTTGAAAAAGACAACTTGATTTTCGAGGTTGTTGATTCTGTATTGGAAAAAACTTGTTGTTACAAAACCACAAACAGAAGTGAAAAATGTTGAAAAGAATAAGATTAAATATCAAAATGAGGTAAAATCAAATGTTAAAAAACAAGAGGTTAAACAAGTATTCAAACCAAAAGTGAAAAATCAACAACGTTAGGTTCAAAAAGAAGAACCTTTTGACATTTGTAGTGGTAGTAGACCAGATAGTTCATCGGGAAAACATGATGCTCGTCAGAAAACACCCTTTGGACGACAAATTCATGTAAACTATCAGTCATGTGAGAATGATAATCGATCTGGAGGTTCTTATAACAACAATGTGAGACCTCATGTTGAGAATCGATTTCCCGATAACCGAAATGTGTCACCCCCTGGATTTCAAAATCAAAGAACGCATTTTGGTAATCAACAGAGAAATTTTTTGAGAGAAAACGAAGTTCCAAGTTTTGATAGAAGTTTTGTCCCACAACATGGTCAACATTTTGGGAATCAAAACTTCGGAAGTCGTTTTGAAAATTATGGGTATAATAACCAATCTTCCACACCGTATAATCCTCGATTTATGGGAAATCATTCTAACAATTTCAGAATGGAAATGTTCGAAAGAATGGTGGAGATGGTTATTTTAAAGAATTTTCCTTTGTTGATGAAAATGGACAACCCAAGACCATCACAGCTTGGGTCCCCAACTCTAACTGATATCCTGTTTTGTGAGTGCAGGAATAGCTGAAGAGGGCTACCTATATTTGGTATATTGATAGTGGTTGTTCTAGGCATATGACGGGAAACGAAGAGTTGCTGTCCAATTTGAAGTCAATAAGAGGTGGAGGGATTTCATTGTTATTTCCAATCCCGTTTGTCTCAAGGTTTTCGTTACAGGAAAACGATGAGGCTAAATAGTGGGGAGTGAAGTTTAGAACGCCACATTCCGATTCTTCATGCTCCTCCCCACAATAATCGCACCATAAACCGTAAGAGTGGCGGGGATATAAATAATCAAAGAAATCCATATGTTTTTTTAGACTGTTGGGATCAGGCGGTCACTATTTTTCTTACAAACAAACGGTTTGACATGGCCCCATGCTGCAGTCTGTATCTGGCAGAAAATAGTTTTTAAGATACTGGAGAGTTGACACGACCCCGTGTTAGTACAACACGGCCCCGTGTCAACTCTTCAGAAAGTGAAAAATTAAAAGAAAAAGAAGAAAAACCTAAAAAGAAAAGATAGAAAGGATTAGGCCGTCAATTTTAAGCTTTCTTAACATTTTTGTGTCCCCGGAAACGGCGCCAAAAACTTGACGTGTGTGCGGGTGTGTATATTTTTAGTTATATTTTTAGCTCTTTTTACTCATCGATTCAAGTTTTAAAATTTTAAAACACGATATTCTACTATCACTCTACACACACGCTAGGGCAAGTGCACCCATCGCGGACGTAGTATAGTGATGGCAAGATAACAAGGTCGTCCAAGGACACATGAGCTTTTAATACCGACTTATCGTCAACGTCTATACGAACCAAACTTTAAGAAAAGATTTTTAAACTAATAAAAAGATAAAAACAGAAAATAAAATAAAATAAAAGCAGATAGACAAGAAAGAATCACTTGGATCCGACTTATCTTCATGTATACTTTTGATGATTTCCACACTTTGGGCATTTTAAGAGATTATCTTAGTTATAGTAGTAGGCTCATCTTGTGAAGGCGACGTTACCCTCAACCTAGTGGTTTGAGTCAGCAAGGATACAATCCCACTAGGCCGGACTATTGAAAGATAATTAAGTAAGTTATTAATGCAAAATGTGGTGGGCCCCCTTCCAGGCAGCGGTCACCCTCAACCCGTTGGTCTGAGTCAGCAGGGATACAGTCCTCGCGGGGTTGGTTTAAAGTTTTAATAGTAGTTTATGAATAAGGGATTCAAGCGGTTTCTTACTCTCAGTCGGGCCAGTCGTTCTTGGCTAATCCATGGAGTAATACTAAGCTTGAACCGGGTTCTCGCGGGATCTATACACTGAACCAGAAATAGAATTACCATCCACCCTTCTAACCCCCTTCCAAGTAGTTAACGTACTTTATATAGACCGTAAAGACACAAATAAAAAACTAGTTATTAAAGTCATTAATACACATCCAATTAAAAAGTTTCCAAAGATTGGAAATCATAAAATAAAATACATAAAAGATATGTCTTCACCAAGTGATGCAAGAGTTTAGCCAAGCATCGCCTTTGTTTCACAAAGACTCTTACTATTAATGTTGGATCCTGAGACTACACACACACTCTAAAAGATGGAAAATGGATGATGGTGGTAGATGATGGTGTTGTGGTGGTGGTGGAGTGGTGGCAAGTGAGAGAGAAGTGGTTTGCCAATGGATAGTTTGGAATGGAACCAAGCACATCTATTTATAGCTGACTTCAGAAGCTTCACCATGGCCCGTACCCGCCTGGCACGGCCCCGTGGCCATCTCTCTCTCTCTCTTCCTCATTAACTACTTGTCAGGTCTTGTACTAGCACGGTGTGTTGAGTTTTTAGCCAAAATCGATAGATATGCTCTCCACAACAATAATTTGATTACTGATTTGGAGAATTCTAGAGAAGTTGTGGCTGCTTTATCCATATCGGATAACGAATATAGGATTAAAGTGGTTGCTTTGAAGAAAGACATTTCCGAATTTTAGAGAAGATTGGCTTAGTCAACAATTAAAAATCAAGAATTAAAACTTAAAATAGAAAACAATAAAAATGCTATTTTGGAAAAGTGTAAAATTATTCTTGAAAAAGACAACTTGATTTTCGAGGTTGTTGATTCTGCATTGGAAAAACTTGTTGTTACCAAGCCACAAACAGAAGTGAAAAATGTTGAAAAGAATAAGATTAAAAATCAAAATGAGGTAAAATCAAATGTTAAAACCAAGAGGTTAAACAAGTATTCAAACCAAAAGTGAAAAATCAACAACGTTAGGTTCAAAAAGAAGAACCTTTTGACATTTGTAGTGGTAGTGGACCAGATAGTTCATCGGGAAAACATGATGCTCGTCAGAAAACACCCTGTCAACGACAAATTCATGTAAACTATCGGTCACATAAGAATGATAATCGATCTGGAGGTTCTTATAACAACAATGTGAGACCTCATGTTGAGAATCGATTTGTTGATAACCAAAATGTGTCACCCCCTGGATTTCAAAATCAAAGAACGCATTTTGGTAATCAACAGAGAAATTTTTTGAGAGAAAACGAAGTTCCAAGATTTGATAGAAGTTTTGTCCCACAACATGGTCAAAATTTTGGGAATCAAACTTCGGAAGTCGTTTTGAAAATTATGGGTATAATAACGAATCTTCCATACCGTTTAATCCTCGATTTACGAGAAATCATTCCAACAATTTCAGAATGGAAATGTTTGAAAGAATGGTGGAGATGGTTATTTTAAAGAATTTTCCTTTGTTGATGAAAATGGACAACCCAAGACCATCACAGCTTGGGTCCCCAACTCTAACTAATATCTTGTTTTGTGAGTGCAGGAACAGCTGAAGAGGGCTACCTATATTTGGTATATTGATAGTGGTTGTTCTAGGCATATGACGGGAAACGAAGAGTTGTTGTCCAATTTGAAGTCAATAAGAGGTGTATACATGAACTTCTTTAGTGAAAATGCTGGTTATATTACTGGAGAAGGTTCTGTGTCGAATAGGAAAATTACTTTACACAACGTGAATTACATAGACGAACTGAAGCACAACTTAATGTCGACATCTTAAGTGTGCGACAACAAGTATACAATGCACTTTACTGATAAAGCTTGCTTTGGTCTGAGGCCCGGATTTCTTTTATTCCTAAAGACTAGGTTGTGATAAGAACAATATGTATGTAATGGACATGCGTCCATTAGTGAGTTCACCTGGAGCTGTAACATGTTTATTTTCGAAGGCGACAAAAGATCCATCATTTCTATGGCATCGAAGAATGGGCCATGTGCATTTGAGAAAGATTAACCAACTGATTAATAATGACTTAGTGTTAGGGGTTCTTTTGCGAATTTTTAAAATGCACAACAAGTATGAATTTTGTGAAAAAAGGTAAAATAAAAAGAAAGCCTCATAAACCCAAAAAGATAAACTCTATTGAAAAACCGCTTGAATTGCTACATGTGGAACTCTTTGGTCCGATCAATGTGACTAGGATCGGTGGTATGTCTTACTGTTTTGTTGTCACGGATGATTTCTCACGGTTTTCATGGGTATTTTTCTTACAAACAAAAGATCAAACGTTTGGAATTTAAAAATATATTTTTAAACAACTAGAGAAAAATTACTCTTTACCAATTAAGAGGATCCAAAGTGATAATGGGACAGATTCAAAAATCAAAGAGGGGATGAGTTATGTCGGGAAATGGGTATCATTCATCAATAGAATGGAGTTGCTGAAAGGAAGAACAGAACCCTTATTGAGGCTACCAGAACAATGATTTAAGAGTAGAAATTGCCAATTTTCTTTTGGGCAGAAGTTGTGAACACAGCTTGCTTTGTGCTAAACTATGTTCTCATTGTCAAAAAGCATAACAAAACATGTTTTGAACTTCTTGAAGGTATTAAACCAAATTTAAATGGTTTTCAACTGTTTGGGATAAAATGTGTTACTAAATGAATGAAAGATACTCCCAAGTTTGGTGAAGTTGGTGAAATTGGTTTTTTCTTGGATACGTCAATGGGTCATCAAACTAGAGAGTATATAACATTGCAAAACGGATGGAGGAGGTTGTCTTTGACATCACTCCGTTGAGTTACGATCTGCCACCATCCGAGTTCGGTCCCAAAAATGGATTATATATATATATATATATATGTATATATATATTATAAATTGTTTGATTCTTTTAATCTTTTGGTGTTAACAGATGAAAATTTAGAATTGGTATACACACACTTGATCGATCAAGATGAAGTAGATGCTAGTTGGCAAACAAGCATTTCAACCAATGTGTCTCCGAATGTTAACTTGGGAGGATCTGTCGCTAGTTCTTCGAACAGTAATGATGCAATGCCAGTTCCCGATGATGCGAATTTTAGTGACTCTGAAGTAGACAATGAAGTATTTCAGGATGCAAGTAATGATTCTTCGATTGTAAATTAATAGGAGTTTGTGAATACAACTGATGACGGGGAGATCCAAACCAATCTTGGAAATGAGTTGCATGCCCCAGTCATCCCAACTACGAGAGTTAATATTAATCATCCATTTGATAATATTATTGGCAATCCTAGTTCGGGTGTTCAGACGACAAGCAGAAGCTTATCAGAGATGCAGTGCTTGTTTACTGAGATCAAGCAAGGAAATGTCTACAATAAGAGCTTGCACGAGTGTTTCATGTCACAAGTTGAGCCTAAGAACTATTAGATGGCATTGAAAAAAAGTTCTTGGTGTGAAGTTATGCAAGAGGAGCTGGCTCAGTTCGATAATCTACAAGTTTGGAACTTGGTCGATCTTCCGAAAGGTCAATACACCATCAACACGAAGTGGGTCTTCAAGCGTAAGAAAGACAACAAAGGTGTTATTGTTGGAAATAAAGCCAGGTTGGTCATTCATGGCTTTGATCAAGAGGAAGGGAATGATTACACGAAAGTTTACACACTCGTTGCTCAACTTGAGGCAATTCGTTTGCTCTTGGCCTTCGTTTCTCAAAAGAAAATTAAAGTCTATCAGGTAGACGTTAAGAGTGCATTCTTATACGGAAGGTTGTAAGAAACTGTGTACGTCTCACAGGCGCCGGGTTTGAAGTTCTAGATGCTTCTGACACAGTGTATCTGCTAGATAAAGCATTATATGGTCTTCATCAAGCTCCGCGTGTTTGGTCTGAGAGTTTATCAAAACACTTGTTAGAAAATGGCTTCACTCGCGGTGCGATCAACTACATGCTGTTCATTTTGAAGAAAGGGGAGATTTACTGATCGTGCAAATATATGTGGACGAAATTATTTTCGGTTCTTCAAATGTAGAGTTGTGTCTAGATTTTGAAGGAGTAATGAATTTGAAGTTTGAGATGAGCGGAATGGGTGAATTGTCTTTTTCCTTGGACTTCAAGTGAAACAAGAAGAGGAGGGTATATATATTCATCAGATGAAATATGTTCATGAAATCCTCAAATAGTTCAAGTTAGAAGATAGTCCACCGTATGATACGATACGCCATTGCCAACCAATCACAAGTTGTCAACTGATAAAGAAAAGGCTCCTAAAGTGGAACACACCTTATATCGTGATATGGTTGTGTCTTTAATGTATCTTACAGCTTCATGACCCGACATAATGTTTGTTGTGTGTTTGTGTGCCAGGTATTAATCGAATCCTAAGGAGTCTCACATGAAGGCTGTCAAGAGGATCTTTCGCTACCTGAAAGGAAAACCAAAGCTGGGCGTGTGGTATTCTGCTCAAGGAAGTCTTGATCTGATAGCTATGCTGATGCGGATTTTGGTGGTTGCCCGATCAACAGAAAGTCTACCTCAGGAGATGCTCAATTACTTGGAAACTGTTTAGTGTCGTGGCAGTGCAAGAAACAAATTGCATTTTCCTTGTCCACATGTGAGGCAATGTACATTCAGCTTCAAGTTGTTGCTCACAAGTGCTGTGGATTCAACAACAAATGGCGACTACGGTTTGAATTTTACACAAACTCCTATCTTAGTTGATAATAACTATGCTATTTCAATCACCAATAATCCAGTTAAACATTCACGAACTAAACACATTGGCATAAGACATCATTTTATTGGTGATTATGCAAAAAAAAATGGTTAATTGAAGTAGTAAGGGTCGACACGCTTGACAATTTTGCTGATTTATTTACTAGGACATTCGGTCGAGTTTGATTCGAAGATCTTGTTTGTATGATCGTCATGATAAATCGAGAGTAGGATGGTTTTTAAAACTCACATGGAAGTTTTCTTTTAAATTTTTACTTTGTTTTGTTTTGTTTTTATTTCGTAAACTTCCAAAACAAATTTACTTAGTTGTAGGATTATTTTGATAAAATTCAAAAAACATTGAAAAATTGTTAAAATTATTTGAAATCATGTCGAGTAAAAGAAGAAATGATAGTACATCAGGAGTCAACTTTTTCTCAGAGTATCGATTAAAATTAAATAAATGGTGATAGATTCATTTTATGATGTAACAGTAAACTTTACTATTGGACCTACAAAAGAACAAGCGATATTCAAAAGCCAAAGCATGATCATATGATCAAGAAATCAGCAAGACCTTGAACCAGATTCTCCCCAAAGATAGCGAATCTTGAACACCTAATCAGAACATTTGTTGAAGACAAGCAAACGTCGATCAAAGCCTTGGAGCCGCTGTTTAAGAAGAAACAAGATTTGTTGAAGCCTAAAGTTTGTTGAAGCCAAAGGTCTGATGAAGAAGACCAAACATCTATTTGGCCAAATAGATGTTTGGACTAAAAGCAACAGAGGATAGCTCCAACACTGGTTTCTCAATGTAACTGATACGCACCAAATGCAACATATAAATCATATCAAATAAGGTATAAAATCAACCCTTTTTAGTACTAATGTTGGGAAAAGTGTGTTTCTTTGTATACTTTTGATTTTCAGGATTAAAAGAGCTTAAAACTATAAAAGGAACAAATTAACGGTAAAAACCAACATAAATACAAAAGAAGGGAAGTTGATAAATCATACCGACCCTCCGAGCTTCACCCCAAGACCAAAAACAACAATTCAGAAGATAAGCACGGGGCCGTGCCCCAATCAAGATTCTAGAAAGAAAAAGACAAACAGAAGTAGACAAGAGACACGGGGCCGTATCCAATGGACACGGGCCGTGGTCAACTCCCAGATATGCAAATCTTGGATTGTACAGTAAGTACAATGGCCACGGGTTCGTGCCGTTGACACACGGGGCCATGCAAGCATACGGACTGACACAATGATGTATTGTAAAATACATCTATTATTCTTGTTTAGTTTACGTGTTTTTAGTTAGATTTAGTCTCGTTTTATTTAGATTGCACATACTTTTGAGTTATTTGTGTTTGGCAGGCCTTGGTAGATAAAAGCAGCTGATAAATGATGAAAAACGAGCTAAAAGTTGATAAAATAAAGTGTCGGATCGCAAACGAAAGCTTGGGAGTTGAAACGATGAAAAAAATCAAGTCTGAGAGAGTTTCATGGGGCGCGACAGGCTGAAGGTATATGTATCGCGGGTAGTGAAAGTCTGGAAAGTTATTTTGTTGAATTAAACATGCCGCGGGGCGCGATAGGTAAGGATTAAGGTGCCGCGGCCCGCGAAGGCCCCTTGCCGACAGAAAATTACATGAATCACAAGGATTTTAGGGTTTTTCAACTATATAAAGAATGTTATGATCATAATTCATACCCTAGACGTTTTTGGACAAATTTGTGCTCCTTGGAGCTCTGGTTTAGCAGATTTAAAGGCAGTTGAGCTGTTGGTGCATAATGTCTATAGCCTACGTCTACAATCTAGGTCATGTCGATAGCTTGTAGTAGGGGTCAAAATGTAAAAAAATGTAATTTTATGTGTTTTGAAAGTCATTTCGCACGAAATAGCATTTGGCTATTTCGTACGAAATCAAAGTTTGCTATTTCGTACGAAATAGCATGTTGCTATTTCGTGCGAAATCAGTTGCCTATATATAGGCTGTCTTGGTTTCTCATTTGGTACGAAATAGGTGACTGTGTAACGAAGTGCTGCCCAATTTTCACCGTGTAATCAAGTTGAATATCAATGAGAAACCTGTTTTAAGTATAATTCTCTGTTCTACACCTTTCTATCACTGATTCTCAGGTGTTTGACTATTTCCGCCTTTCAAACAGCTTAGTATTGACTCTGAACGACTTATATAGGTCGCAAAACGATCCTACAAGTGGTATCAGAGCTCAGGATGAGTCAATTCGTTTGAACCAGTGCTTAGAATTCTATTTTTCTACTCATTATTGGATTTCTGGACAAATTAACGGACAAAATGGACTGATCTTTTGATATTACATGTAAAATGCAGTTTTAACAAACCCTTGAAAGAATCAGACCTAAATTCGGACTAAAACTGACAAAAATGGGCCAAAAACTTGATTTCGTTTGAACGAGCCATCATTTCGTTTGAAAATTTGAGTT
The DNA here is from genome assembly GCA_030545235.1 of Helianthus tuberosus. Taxonomy (NCBI): domain Eukaryota; kingdom Viridiplantae; phylum Streptophyta; class Magnoliopsida; order Asterales; family Asteraceae; genus Helianthus; species Helianthus tuberosus. The sequence goes on from JARYGA010022228.1 coordinate 13,238, forward strand.
CATTTTGCACGAAATGACTCATTTCGTTTGAAAAGGTCTTTTCGTTTGGCTATTTCGCACGAAAAGAAGTTTTTGTTGATTTCGTACGAAATGACTTTTCATTTCGCATGAAAAGTTGATTTCGTTTGAAAAAATTGATTTCGTGTGAGAATCTGATTTCGCTTGAAACCTGTTTTCGTGTGAAAGTCCATTTCGTTTGTGTGATTTCGTACGGAAGTTCATTTCATGTGTAGAAGTGATTTCGTTTGAAAGTGACTGTTTTCAAAAACTTGAATTTTTTTTTAAAAACTGTTTTCGTAAAATGGATAACCAGGAGTTTTACAACTTTTTTGCTGGTGGGGGAATGATGGCAGTACAAACGCCAGCTAGTATCGTGCAAAATGTAAACATGGAGAATGAACTAGGTACGATGCAGAAACCGACAAAGTTGATGAATATTGATGAGTATTCTGGATGGTCTGATAGGTTTAAGACCTGGGTGCAAGCAAACCATTTCGAATGTTGGATGAAAATCGAATCCAAGTATGTACCTCCAGTTACTGCAGCAGGTATTGAGAAATCTATTGGAAGTTTAACTCCAGTTTAACAGGAGAGTTTCAAAGAAGAAAAGAAAATGATGAGCATTCTACAGCAGGCAATCAAAGAGGATATCTTAGTACTATTGCAACATCAAGGAGACTCACAGTCTATTTGGAATGCATTGAAGGTTAAGTTTCTTGGAGTGTGTCTATGATAAAAAGCAAAACTGCTTTGCTGTAGAAGGAGTTTGATATCTTTACGGGTATAAAAGGTGAGACAACAAAACAGTTGATTGAAAGATATTGTCACCTTTTGGTTGAGATGAAGCGGTTGAGCATTGAGAAAACTGACGAGGAGTGGGTTGATAAGCTAGCGGATGCAATACCATACGATGAATGGGGTACTTATCTGTTAGTGTTGAAAAACAACTTGGAGTATGTTGGATTCAACCTTAGCACATTCATTGAGAAGATTGAATCTCCTGAACTTGAGCTGATGAAGATTAGAAAAATGAAGTCGTCAAGTGTACAACAAGATGTATCATTATACTACAAAGGAAGTCTAACAGCAACATCAAATCTAAGTCCTAAAATCCAGACAGCTTTCAGTGCTGATTCTACTTCACCTGGCACATCAAGCAACAATAATTCACCATTTGCAAGTTTTGAACCAAATCCTAAGGTTCAAAACTCATCAGATCAATCATATACTCAAAGTTCGTCAGGATCAAACAGTCAAAGTCAAGGTCCAGGAATTTTGTGCAACATAGCGGTGAACATAAAGAATGCTCAAGAATTTACTGAATCCTCAGCAAAACAGCACATAGCACTACTTGCTTCGGTGCTTGAATCTTATGAATGTTTGGTTGCAGGTAGAATTGGGAACCCTGATATGACAAAGGAAGATTATGATCAGATTGATCCAGAAGAGCTGGAATTGATAGATATCAAGTGGGGAATGGCAAGCTTGGTGAGGAGAGCTCAAAGTTTTATGGAAATAACTGGTCGAAATGGTCTTTTAGGACCGGATCAAATGCTTGGATTTGATAAAACAAAAGTCACATGTTTCAAATGCAAAGAGAAGGGACATTTCAAACGTGAATGTCCAAACCGAGAAGTCAACAACCATCAAAACCTGTTCACAAACGACTATTACAAACAAGCAATCTATCACAAGACAAGTCAACAACCATTCACCCAAAGACCTCAGATCGAAAACAAGCCTGAGAAAGCTCTTTTAGTCAATCAGGATGATGAGAAGGTTGCTGAGGGTTTTAGTTGGGATAAGTATATCCCTGGTAGTGAGGGTATGGCCATGATGGCAGAGATTGTGGAAGAACCGAAATGCGTTGTTGAAACAGAAGAAGTCAGTGAAGTCATGTCTGAAGAAAGTTTGGTAGAGCTGGAAGAAGTAGCTGCAGAAGTTTACTACTATCAATCTAAACAGGAGATTATTGCTAGTTCTTTCAAATCAATAATGCCTCCTAATATGTTTGAATCTTTTGCAGGTTTCTTCAGTGAGCCAACTACTGGTCTGTGTCCAAGATATGATGTTGAACCAGCTCCAGTTAAAGAGATAATAGACGTTTCAAAAGAAATGAATGAAGAGACTCGAAAACAGATTGCTGACAAAGCGTTGATGGCCAAACTAAAAGAGGTAGAAACAGAATCTGTTGAAACAGAGTCTGTCAATACAGAGTCGATTGAAAGTGTGTCTGTCGAAACAAAGTTAGTTCAAAAGGAGTCTGACAAGAAATCAGAAATTGAGGAGATCAAATCAGGAGAAGAGCCTGAGTCAGAATCTGATGGGTTTGGTAAAACAGATGTTAAAATTGATAACAAAGAAAAGGTTTCTGAAAAGGTTGATTCAATTCATGAAATTCCATGAAAAAAATGTTCAAAACCCTGCATGGATTGTCTTGAAAAAGACAAACAATTTCAAGAATTGAAGAAATTTACTGATGAAGTAAAATATGATCTCAATGAGATAAAAGAAGCATATGACACTTTGGCACGATCAATCAAAATGATTAAAAAAGAAAGTTTTGAAAATGATAAAGCTACAAACTTGCTAAAATCTACTGTCATGGATAAACAGGTGGAGATTAACATCCATCTGGACACAATTGCTTCTTTGAAAAAAGAACTTGAGTTAATGAGAATTGAAACTGAGAGAGTTGATAAGAAACTGTTAAGTTATGTTGCTTCATCATATGTGATTGATCAAATTGTTCCGCTACAACCTGATGCGAAACCTGTCTTCAAAAGTGTTCCACCCCCAATGTGGAATCATTATACACAAAAATATCCAGATGGGGTGGAAGCTGCCTTGAATCTCAAGTTGAGAACCGTTGAGAATGATTTTCCTGAGAATATTGATGTTACATTTTCTCCGTTCGACACTAACAACGAGTCACAGGTGATCAAAACCGTTGTTGACCAAGTGTTAGATGAAGAAAGTGATAACTCGGAGTTTGATACTGTGAAAACTCATTTTGCAAACTCCATTTCTGATTCTGAAGAAGATGGTAAGTTCTTAGACAAGTTCATACCAAAATCAGATACAATTAAGAATGATGATTCGATCATTGTGGTTTACACAATGACTGGAACTGATAAACTTTATTCTGACTTTGAGTATCCAATTCAAAATGCCAGAATGGAAAATGTTGAAAAGGTGTTTAAACTTATTGAGATTGATATTTCAGAAGTTAACAACAATGAGTTCTTTTCAAAAACAAAGAGGTCTTTTGTGAAACAACCAACCAACCCGGGAAAGAAAGAGTGGGTAAGTAATCATGGACATAACAAAAGACAAGGTAACAACTTTAAAAAGAAGGGTGTCGGTTTTGAAAAGAAGATGGCTAAAAATGAGGTAAAACTAAAAGAAAAGATGAGTGATGTGTTTGTTGCTGGTCCGAGTGTTGATGCTGAAAAAGATTACATCTTCAGTCAAAAAGCCATTGACGATTTCAATGCAGCTAAGAAGTTGAGACAGGAGACCTACAGATCAACTTTTGTCGAGTATGACAAAAGAATCTGTTACCGCGGCAATGAAATTGGTCACATGGCCAAGCAGTGTGTGAAAAAGATTGAAAAACCAGTTTTGCAGAAACCCAAACCTAAAACTCCAACTGATGTTAAGGATAAAACACCAATGGTTTCCTCCGTTCGAATTTTGAAAAGAGGTGAATCTTTGAAGTCCGAAGAAAAGCCGAAATCAACCTTTGAGATTGGCGAATCATCGAAAATCCAAAAGACTTCAAAGGTTTATCCAAAGACGAAAATTTTCGAAAACCAATCATGGGTGGCAAAATCAAAACAATCAGTTGAAGAGAATAAAATGGAAAATGTTTTGAAATCTGAATAAATTTTTTTTGAAAATGATGTTGAAAAACTGGAATTTGAACTAGACAAGTTGCTAGAGGAATTCCCACCAATTAAGGAGGGAGATTCAAAACCAAAATCCAAATTTGCTGTTCCAAATGTCATTTTTAACATTTCGAAAGTTGATATGAATTGTGATCTTGTGTTTGGTAGTGTTCCAAAAGTAAAGAAATCATGGTCTTCATTGTTTGAATGAATTTCTTTCATGTTTGCAGGGGCTTCCGAGGTCAATAATCTCAAAGTGGATCATGGACAGCAGAGCTTCAAGGCATATGACGAGAATGTTGGCTTTGCTCTATGACGTCAAATCTATCAACGGAGGATATGTTGGATTTGCAGGGAATCAGGGTGGCAGAATAGTTGGTGAAGGAACTCTGACAAATGGAGTCGTGACGTTTGACAAAGTGAACTATATCATCAAACTTGAAAACAATCTGTTGAGCATCTCACAGATCTGTGACATGTCTTTTACAATACACTTTACTAAAAATGAGTGTTTAATCATAAAACCTGGTTTTAAAATTCCTGAGGACATGGTGTTGATGCGAGCTCCCCGGGAAAACGATTTGTATGTCCTGGATATGAGTGTCACAACAATAGATCATAAGAAACAATGTTTTGTAACAAAAACAAAGGCAACAGAAAAGGAATAAAAAATGTGGCATCGAAAGATGGGCCACATTCATGTCAGAAAAATGAATTTCCTTGTACACAATGATCTTGTTGAAGGTGTAAATCTTAAAAAAATTCATTTGAATAATGATTGTGTAGAGTGCAAGAAGGGAAAACAAGCAAAGAAGACACATCCACATAAGCTCTTAAACTCAATCAGGGTACCGCTCGAGAGACTCCACATGGATCTCTTTGGACCAGTTAATGTGCAGAGCATTAGTGGAGACTTGTACTGTCTAGTAGTCACTGATGACTTCACTAGATTTTCATGGGTGATGTGTCTGGAAGAAAAGACCAAACGTTTGATTCATTGATGGTTCTGTTCAAGAAGATGGAAATGCTGTATAAATTGCCGATCACGAGAATACGAAGCGACAATGGAACGAAGTTTAAGAACAATCGCATGCTCGAGTATTGCAATGCGAAAGGAATTCTTCATGAATTTAGTGCACCATACACTCCACAACAAAATGGTGTAGCTGAACGAAAGAATCGTACCTTAATTGAAACAGCTCGAACTATGCTCGCCGATTCCAAGTTGCCAATATTTTTCTGGAGTGAAGCAGTTGCAGCAGCGTGTTATACACTGAATCGTGTTCTCACAGTGAAGAAATACAAGAAAACTTGTTTTGAACTTCTTCATCGTTACAAACCAAATTTGAAGTTTTTAGAACCATTTGGATCTCCTTGTACTTTTATTGATCCAGATGGTAAGTTTGGAGCTAAATCTAATGAGGGTTTCATTGTAGGTTATGCGAGCCCGCTGAAGAGGGTGTTCGTTCCATGCCTGGGGAAGGTAATTCAAGTTCAGCATGTTGATTGTCAGAAGCATACTACTCCACCGCTACTTCCCAGACGAAGATTGTTGTTCGACTATGACAAACTCTGGGAGTCTTTCCAACTGCCGACTCAGCCAAGTGAAGAGGAACTAGCACTATTGTACCAATATCAGCAGTCTATGTCACAAGAACAAGTGCCAAGACCGCTAGTAGTTTCTCCACCCACTGAGGGTTCAAACAATCACGAGGCCGATCCAAGTGGAACTGCTCACGAACCTCCAGAGGAACCAGCTCCAACATTTGATAACTCCGACGACTCGGAATCGGAAGACGGTCTGATTTTTGACGAGGAACCAAATGTTGCATCGACAGAAGTTGTTGATCACACTGGTGATCAAGACATCACAAACTTGTAATCGGAAGTGAATGTGCCTGCCACTGTAATGCCGAGAACTTTGTCTTATCATCCTTCAGAACAAATAATTGGTGATCTTCAGAGTGGAGTAAAAACGCGGGATCAGATCAACAGAGATCTTACATGTTTTTATACATCTGTTTCTCCTTTACAAGTTGATTTATCACTAAAATGTTTCATCTCGCAGGTTGAACCAAGAACTTATAAAGAAGCATTGACAGAGGAAAGCTGGGTAAATGCTATGCAGGAAGAGTTACTGCAGTTCGAGAAACTTGGAGTATGGAGATTGGTGGATCTCCCGGAAGGTCAAAAGCTGATAAAAACCAAGTGGGTTTTTAAGTGTAAAAGAGATGATAGAGGAGTGATTGTAAGAAATAAAGCACTATTGGTAGTACAAGGTTTCAGTCAGCAAGAAGGCATCGATTTTACATAAGTGTATGCGCCTGTTGCTCGGCTCGAGGCAATTAGAATCTTCCTGGCATTCGCGTCCTGGAAAGGATTCAAAGTCTACCAACTAGATCTTAAGTCTGCATTCCTATATGGAAAAATCAAAGAGGAAGTGTACGTTGGACAACCGTCGGGGTTCACAGATCCAGTGCACAAATACAAAGTCTATCTTCTTGACAAAGCGCTTTACGGACTACACCAGGCCCCGAGAGCCTGGTACGAGACGCTTCCCCAATATCAGCTGGCCAACGGGTTCACCAGAGGGATGGTTGATAGCACTTTGTTTACAAAAGAGGTTGCAGGGCATCTATTGATCATGCAGATTTATGTCGACGATATCATTTTTGGATCGATAAATGATGATTTGTGTAAAGAGTTTGAGAAAGTGATGAAAAGAAAGTTTGAAATGTGTTCGATGGGGGAGATGAAGTTCTTTCTAGGGCTACAGGTGGAGCAAATACCTAAAGGAATCTTCATTCATCAAACCAAATACGTGAACGATGTTCTGGAAAAGTTCAACATGTCTGAATCTACTCCAACATCAACCCCCATAGCTCAAAATCATGGAATCTATCCAGATGAAGGTGGAGAGAAAGTGGACGAGACGTATTATCGGTCGATAATTGGATCCTTGATGTATCTGACTGCTTCCCGCTCGGACATCATGTATCCGACTTGCTTATGCGCCCGATATCAGTCCATCCCGAGACAGTCACACCTGGCGATAGTGAAAATAATATTGCGTTATTTGAAAGGCTGCCCAAGCACCGGCTTGTGGTATCCTAAGTCTGGTGACTTCTCTCTTTCTGGTTTTGCTGATTCTGATTTTGGAAGCTGCAAGCAAAATGCGAAGTCCACCACTGCAGGCTGTCAGTTCTTTGGAACTCGACTAGTTACCTAGCAGTGCAAGAAACAAACCTCAGTCGCTCTCTCTACATGCGAGGCTGAATACGCTTCGGCCTCCAGCTATTGCTCTCAGATCCTCTGGATCCAGCAGCAGAAGAGGGACTTTGGTTTGCAGTTCTTGGATACACCCATTTATGTGGACAATGAGGCTGTGATAAACATAACTAAAAACCCGGTTCACCATTCTAAAATGAAACACATTGAAATTCAGCATCATTTCATCCATGATTGCTACGAGAATAAATTGATTCGAATTGAACATATACACACCGATGATCAGAAAGCTGATTTTTACACAAAACCTTTTGATAAAAAGAGATTTAACTATCTTTTGAAATTAAATGGGTTGAAAAATTTGTTTTCTGGGAGGGTTGTTGAATGTGAAGCCGAGGAGGACGGCGATCAGAAGTGATCCACGTCATATTGTCAAAGTTTTTGTACAGTTTATTTTCTGCTTTTGATAAAACCAAAAACACAAAAATATGTTTTTGTTTTTAGGGGGAGAAAGTTTGCAGAAAATCCAAAAATATGATAAAATGTCAAAATCCAAAAACATTGAAAAACTGAACAAGAGTTTGTGTAAAAAGGGGAAATGATAGTACATCAGCTAGACAGTTGCAGTACGCTAAAGAAATGTAAAGATAAAATGTGTTAAGCAGTCTTGTTGATGATGTGCCGATAGGTTTTTACACATTTAGTAGATTTGTTTGGGATATAAACATAAAATCATAACTTGTTTTTACGTGGGGAACATCTCCAGGATATATAGGTAACCCCTGAAATCCTGTTTGAAAGGTCCCTCTTTATGAGATACTAGGTCTTTATGCTTAGTGATATCTGGGGTATTATCCCGGGACATCTGATTTTGCGGAAGCAATGGCCTAGTCCCCGGATAATAATTTACGCTGCTTGAAATATAAGCCTCCCCTCAGCATAAAAAATGACGAAACATTGAAAAATGCTAATCATGTGCTGTTGTAAAAGAAGATCCTTAAAGGGGACACACCTAAAGTCGAAACCAACATCTCTCTGATTTTGCGGAAGCAATAGCCTGAGCTCTCATGGCCCTCGCGTTTAACCCTTTACAGATATCATCTAGGTATATTCACCTGTAAGACTGAATATTGGGATCTGGATACGGGAGTATATTCTGAGGTGGGACACGCGTATTAGTTAAGGCCTTAAAACAACTAATTCGTATCCTGAACAGATTGAAATTTGTGTGAAAATTTAAGAGGATCAGTATATCGGCAATCAATGTGAATTGTTTAATGCTTAGTATGAAATTAAAGCTTAACGGTATTTGTAGCTTGTCGGAAGCTGATATGATCCCCTAACACACTCACCAAAAATATTATGTGTACAGTTTTGTTTCTTATAAAAAATCCAAAAAGATTGTCTGTTTGTTTAGCATTTTATAAAATCCAAAAAGATTTGTATTTCATCTTATTTTCGACAACGGACGTTGGGGATCTGATGATCAAAGTCTCAAAGTGTTGTACAAGTTTGGATCATGAGGGTTGGATAAGCAGATAAATGTGAAAAGGTGTTGGTAATTGCTTAAAAGTTCAAAAGTTCATTAATTTGAACTTATATCTGTTTCAAAAGTTAGCAAACTTTATAAATTGGTCAGCTAAGGTCATTAACTTGGACTTGGCAGGATAAACAGTTGACCACGGTCATTAACTTGGACTTGGTTAACTGGGTGTGATGGTAAAAAAATCAAAAAGTTAAAATGTTTGAAAAATTGTGTTTTCAAACGAAATGACCATTTCGTACGAAATAGTCATTCCGCTTGAAACATTGATTTCGTTTGAACATTGATTTCGCTTGAAAGCACCTCATTGCCTATTTTGCACGAAATAGGCAAGTCTATAAATAGGAGGTCGTATTTCGCTTGAAGCCATAAGTACCATCATTTCGCACCAAACCCCTGTCAAGTCGATTTCACATTAAATCCCTGTGTTCTTCGATTTAAGCCAGATTCTTGCCTGTTTGTTGTTTGTAAACAAGATTTAAGTTGGTTTGCTCAACTTAGATCATGGGAAAGGTGAGAGTTCATGTTAATTTGAACCGAAAAAACTGGCCGGCGATGAACATGACTTATAACTTAGATCTAGGGTTTATTTATAAACTAAAATGAACGATAATCGTATATGTGTGTTCGGAATATGTTGTAGATCTGTCTTAGGTTTTCAATTTGTACAAAATCTTTTGATTCCGTACCAGATCTGTAGATTTCGTATGAACGACGTTGAACAGGTTCTTTCAACTCAGATCTAGGATGTATTTGTGGGTAAAACTGAGAATAAAACATACCCATGTGCTCGGAATTCATCATAGAACTAACCCAGAAGATCAATTTCATCATCTGACATGATTTTGTAAAATTTGTTCATGAACTGAGATTTCAAATGAAATGACGATGTATTCCGTACGAAATAGCCATTTCGTGTCAAATGGGTATTTCGTTTCAATCGACTATTTCGTTTCAAACTGATTTCGTGCGAAACAGCTATTTCGCTTTAAACTGTCATTTCGCTTCAAAAGTTCATTTCGTATCAAAATGTTATTCCGTTTGAATGTGCTTTTTCACATGAAAAGTCATTTCGCTTGAGGGTATTTCGTTTGTATGAAGTGTTTGTGTTGAAAATTAATTCTAAGTGTTTAACATGTATTTTTGTTGTTTTTCAGGCATCGAATGTTCAGTTTGATCCATTGCACAACATCTGTTGTGTATATGATGAGAAGATTCCAAAGATGGCAGAATTCATGAGTATTCTGGAATTCATGAAGAGATTACCTATACAGAAAGCTTTGACGAATCAACATCTTGTTTTCGAGTCTCATATTGAATGTTTTTGGAAGAATGCCACATATGACAAACAGAATAAAGTGATCAATTCAATTGTTGAACTGAATGGTGTAGAAAAACCAATTATCATCTCAGAGGCACTTGTCCGTGAAGTGTTAAATTTTCCTGATGATGAAAATTCATCGACAAAATTTCCAGAAAGGATGGTGAAGGGTTGTATACTAAGGATGGGGTACAGTGGACCATTGAATAAGGCTAACTACTTAAAAGCATGTTTTTCCAAGCCTTACAAGTTTCTTATACATTCAGTGTTGCATGCTCTTAGTCATCAAAAAGGAGGTTATGATGTGATGAGGGATTATCAAATGTGCATGGTGACAGCACTTGTGTTAAACAAGAAGTATAACTTTTCAAAGATTGTGTTTCACTACGTGGTAGAGAATATTACTTCAAAGAGCAAAACATGGATCTATCCTAGATTTATACAAATGATACTGGATCATACATATCCAGATCTTGAAAAAGATGAAAATAATGATTTGTTGGTTTTAGACCAAATGAATAATGAAATGCTGAAAGTACTGGCTAGATATCATCCAAACCATCCAGAGCCATCAACAAAAGCAGAATTCTTTTGGTTTATCAAAGAAAAAATTACCAAGATCCAGATCCGGTTGATCATCAAAAGTGGAGGAATGACAAAGAAATGAAAGAAAAGAGTTATGCAGATGAGTTGAAAATACTTGAAAATTTCAAAGAAACAAGAAATGAATGGTTTCTGAAGGAAGAGAAAAAGAAAAGGAGTAGAAAGACAACTCTGAAAGTACAAGCTGAGGAAGGTTCATCTTCACAACCTAAGCAAAAGCGTCAAAAGAAAAGTGTTGAAACATTGCTGGTCGATGAACCAGAGGAAGAAGAACCAGAGGCTGATGTTAAAGGAGATCAAGTTCGTTTATCTCCAGATTCTGATCGATTGTTGAAAGCTCTTAAAGAAAGTTTTAAAGCAGATAAAGCAGCTAAAGAAGCTGGTGAGGTTGAAAGTGACAATGAAGAAGAAAGTTCATCTAGTTCTGAATCTGAGGTTGATGAAACAGAGCGTTTGAAAAGAAATCAGGCTGAAATAGAAAAAGAGAAACAGTTAAAAAGAAAAAGGAGAAAGGAGAAGGATGATGATTTGTACATTCCATTTCCGGAACATGTTCCAGATTCTCAAACACCACCTTCATCAGGAGGCAGAAAGAAAACTAGTACAAGGAAACGTGTTGTAACTCCTAAGGTTGCAGAGAGATTGAAAGTCTTATTGAAGAGTAAACCAATCCAGGAACCTTCACAACCACATTTACCACCATCTGAACCATCATCACCTAAATCACCACATCAATCACCTCCAAGACAACCTACACCACCACTTCATTCATCACTACCAAGACAACCCACACCACCACATCAATCACCAATTCTAGAACAACCTGTTATCACATCACAACATATTCTACAAACACCTCCATCCACACAACCACCAATACAAACAACACCTGGTTCTTCTGGTTTCAAGAAATTCCCACGTGTTCCAGAGAATATTGGTCTTGATGATATTGGGGATTTTAGCTTTGTGAATGATGAGCAAGTAAAGAAGTTGGAAAAGAAAATGGAAGAAGTGTTAGTTGAGAACAAAAAGTTGGTAGACCGTGAAAAGAAACTTGAAAAGCGCTTCAAGGCAGTTGAAGCTGAAAACTTTTCTTTGTTGAAGAAAGTTGAAGCAGATCAGACTGACATTGATATTCTTAAAGTTTGTATTGCTGAGTTAGAAGAGGAAAAGTCTAGGAGAGACGAACAGAATAAGTATTTCAAGTTAAAGAATAAAGAGTTAGAGGCTGCCAATGCAAAGAAAGAACATAAGATATATATAATGAACATAGTGTTTGAGAATTTGCTTGGGAAGTCTGTTGAACAGAGGTTTGAAGAGATTAAGGTTGAAGAGGTGAGAGCTCGTCGTCAAGCTGCAATTGATGCAGAAATGAAGGATAAGGGTAAAGGTGTTCAAACGGAAGTTACTGAGAGGGCAATTGTTCCATCAATTGTACCTGAATCACCTATTCAGAATCCTCATCCTATCTCTGCATTTTTTGCTATATTTGAGGAAGATGTGTTAATTGATGATGTTATTGATGATGAAGAAGATATTGAGGAGGATGATGATGAAGAGGATGATGATGAAGATAAGGCAAATGATGCAGATGATGTATTCTCTGCTAGTAGTCATGATGATGACGATGGTAATGACAATGATCAAGGTGGTTCTGGTATTAAAGTTACTGAAGCTTCGAATGAAGAGAATGTTGACGATTATCTTCATGACGATGCAAATGAGGAGCCAGAGAATGCTGATGGAGAGGGGGAGAACGTTGATGATCAAAATGTTGAAAGTGAAAGATTGATTTTGCCCCTAGAGCCTGATGTAGAAGAAGGAGAAATTAGGCATACTTACACCATGGATGATATTATCGAGATGACGCGTATTGATGATCCTAACTTCAAGTTTGACTTTGAAGATGAATTGAATGCATTTGATATTAACCAACAGCCTGACTATCAGTACAAGTATGTTGATGAGGCAGACAATTATGATAAGGTTGAGGTTGAAGACTGCAGCGATGAAGAAAGTGTGAATGTAGACACTTCCAACTTTCCAACGCTTGTTGAATTTTTCAGTCAGGAAAACATTGATGAATTGAGAAGAAAAGTTGAAGAATGTTTGAAAGATAAAAACTTTGATGGTACACTGAAAGATGAACAACAGGAAGAGAAGAAAAAAATGGTTTAGAAAGAGTACTGAACGTAAGTTTAAAAGACCACTGAAGTTCTACAAGAGAGATAGAGCTGTGTCAGTAGGTGACATTATCAGTTGGGGCTTTCTACCACATGTCAATGTGTATGCTATTCGTAGAGAGTATGGTGTTCAGTATTTTGAGTACATTCAGGATATTATGTCTCTACCCTGGTGGGATGTTGAAGAACTTTCGAAAGTTAGAACGTTGGATTATCCTGTCAGAAAGCATGATGTACCTATCTGGGGTCTGATGAAATTTGAAGCCTTCAGAGGATTCAAACACTGGAAGCCTCACTACCCGAAGAAAGTGAAGAGGGTAGATCCAGTGACTGGTGTTGAAGAGACAATTTTGCATGTAAAGAAGCCTAAAGTGATTAAGAATATTCCAGTGCCAAAAAATGGAACAAGATTTTCATAAAGGATTTTTGTGTTGGGTATACAGTTGTTTGACAACTGAAGCTGTGATCATCTACAGGGCTGAAAATGAAGTTAGACACATCTTTGTGTATGATCCTTTATGGTTGGTAAACTGCTCAGCAAAAGACATAGAAATGTTTGTTTGTTAACAAGATTTGTTTCAAAATTGAAGACAAAGAGCAAGCAATGCAATTTCAGAAGGTTGTATCCATCTGTTTCCAGAAAGGAGTCATTGTTGAGAGTAAATGGTCATCTAAATGGCGAAAGATTGAAAAAGACGAAGCGTTAAAGGCTGAGAAGGAAAGAAAAGCTCGAGAAGATAAAGACAACATGCTAAGGCATACTGTTGTTCAAAGAATGGTTGCTGAAGAAAAGCGAAAGGTTTAAGAGAATGAAAAGCTTAGGAAGATGTTGTTGAGAAAGCCTAATCCAAAGGAAGAGAAGTTCAAGTCGCTGTGAAACAAGTGCTGAAGACCTGACTAAAGACTTCGGCAATATCCAAGGGGGAGTTTGTTGGTGCATAATATCTATAGCCTACGTCTACAGTCTAGGTCATGTCGATACCTTGTAGTAGGGGTCAAAATGTCAAAAATGTAATTTTATGTGTTTTGAAAGTCATTTCGCACGAATTAGCATTTGGCTATTTCGTACGAAATAGCATGTTGCTATTTCGTGTGAAGTCAGTTGCCTATATATAGGCTGTCCTGGTTTCTCTTTTGGTACGAAATAGGTGACTGTGTAACGAAGTGCTGCCCAATTTTCACCGTGTAATCAAGTTGAATATCAATGAGAAACCTGTTTTAAGTATAATTCTCTGTTTCTACACCTTTCTATCACTGATTCTCAGTTGTTTGACTATTTCCGCCTTTCAAACAGCTTAGTATTGACTCTGAACGACTCATATAGGTCGCAAAACGATCCTACAAGAGCATACAGACTCACTTGGTGGAAGTTTGAAGCATAGAGATTGAAGATTCACGGGTTTTATCATCTTGTTTTCTTTATTTCTTTCGTTTCTTATTCTATTAAGATGAATTCTCAAAATATGACTTTTTTTGATGCGTTTTTAAACATGTTTCTTGGCTAAACTCGTTAGGCTACCTAGGTTAGGATGAAAACTTGATTAAAGATTGGATTTTTATCAGTTTCGAATGTGTTTATGGATTTCCTTTGAAAAGTAAAAGACTTTGGTTTCTTGATTTGGTGTGTGACGTGATGTCGTGGTCACAATCAAATTTAATCCAATTACTACTAAATAGATAGCGGTAAGTGGGTATCGAACACAGGGAGTTTGTGGAAAATGTGTTTATTCTATAGCTTTGTGATTAACTACAATTAATCTAATATGCAGAAATTAAAGTTCAAGAGTTTGGATTGTTTGATTTAAAAACTAAGTTATCAACTAATTGCTAATCAAAATTGGATTGTTAATTAGATTATGAGAGAATGACCATCTTAGGTTTCAGTTTCTTTTAACACTTGTGCAAAATTCCAACTAGAAAGAGTTACATAGACATAACTCATGCATAAACATTTGTTGTGATAAAAGGGAACAAAGTACTCGGATTATATTAACGCGAGGTTCTTTCCCGATGATCAATTAATCAATATCCAACCCTAACCCTTCCCGTGATATCTCGATTGTCAATGACACCAAGAACGTACGATTTAGACTAGAGTTAAAACACCAATTAACAAGCTACAATCAAATATTCATGCACCATGATAAGCATAGCAAACATACCAAGTTATCATTCTAGAAATAGAGGAAATACACACATGAGTCATAGAAAAACCTTCACCTAAGATGGTCACTGAAAGCTTAGCCGGACATTGCTTGGTGGATCATCATAACATCAAGTTTATAGTTCATACGAATCGAAAGACAAAACGGAATGTTGGAAAATGTTCACAAACACTATCCAAAGCTAAAATTCGCCCACAAACTGCAGAGAAACGTCTCCAATCATGAGTGACATCAAAAGACACTTGAAAACGGTTTTAATAAGGCAGTTACTTTTTTCCTCGCTGACTCTACCATAATTTACGGTACCTACCGTAAATTAAGGTAGACTTGAAGTTGGTACGCTGCATTGCTACTGCCTTACGGTGGAGACTGGAAGATTTTAGGGGCTACCGTAAATTACGGTAGCCACCGTTATTTACGGTGGGCCCCTGGGTCTTCTGTTTTGTTTCTTCTTTCCATCCTCTTGTGACCCGTTCTACTCCCTTCCATCCGCAGCAGCGTTATCTCACATTTTAAGCTCCAAAACGCACCTGAAACATGAGCAACTGTAGTCATCTCATTCAAGATAATTACGCAATCAAATGAGGGATTAACACATCTTTTAACACCATAAAGGGTTGTCCTATGGACCACCCGTCAGTGTGTTTACGTATTTTTACTTGATTAATGATTGTTTATTGTTTCACATGAATTCTGTTGAATGTCTTTCGTATAATGAGTTTGTGTTGATTATCGGGTCTTAACGGGTTCAGGTAATCTTTTGGTGAATTGGCCAATAAACCATAGAAACAATAATTAAGATTTAATTCGGTTTACATATTCTACTAATTTTAGTCGCTGAGAAGTGCTAAGTTATTAATTGGTCTTGGTTGGTAAATTGCTAAGATTAGGTTTTGGAAAAAGCCAGTTTTAGTTTCCTTGCCAATATATTGTCTATTAAACCAAATCGAATTCCTTAGTTGCCTTAGACTTTCCGCTGAGAAGTAGTTTGTCACTTTAGGGCACTTTTCTTGGAAATTAGATAACTGAAAGGGAGTCTAGATAACCGGTAGTCGTAACAGTCCTTTAGAGGTCCATTAGTGTCTTCCCGAGAAGGTTTGGGGGTCCTGTTTGGTATCTCTTAGGATTTGCACTTGAAGATCCCGGTTTCATAACACATTAGAATTGATAGAAAGCCATTCGATAGCACGTGGGATTCCAACCTAGGTAGTTCTTCATCATCACTGAGCAAAACCTTCATTCTGAGTCGTGTTCTAGTTAGTCTAATTAATTAGTATTTCATTTAATTGCAAATTTAGGATTTTAGAAACCCCCCCCCCTCAAACATAAAAACTAGTGTCGTGTCAGTGTCAGTCTAGATAGAGTCGTTAACGTAGTTAAATCGAGTCTCGTGGGTGTGATATCCGGACTTACTTAGCTTTACTATAGTCGATTGGTTCACTTGCCAGTTAGTAGTTTAGTCGAGTTTTAGAGAGTCTAGAGTATTACTTAGTGTCTAAATTAGGTTATTTTAGTTTGTTTTTATTAAACTACTTTTAGCACATCAAGTTTTTGGCGCCGTTGCCGGGGACTTTTTGGCAATTGTGTTAATTACTTTGTTTGGACTTGTTTGACATCATACGTGCTATTTGTTCGTTTGTTTGAGTCGTAGGAGTCTAAGTAATTATAGTGTCTTTAATATTTTTGTCGAGTCTTTCGTTAGAGTCGTCTTACTTACTTCCTTGTCGTTTTGCAGTGGATGCCCCATAGGCGTTCACAAGGACTGCCACCGAAGCCAATCTTCTCATATTCAAGCTTTAAGGTTAGTACTTCTTCATCTTCCGCCTCTTCAGACTCTACCCTCCAATCTTCTCATATTCAAGCTTTAAGGTTAGTACTTCTTCTTTCTCAATTAGTGGTTAAGGGTTAAACGACCCAAAGAACCTTAGAAGAACATCCCACACTCCTAAAGAATAACCATTCCAACTTTTTGGACCTTCAGAGGCAAATGGGTGACATTGCTCGTCAGTTGCAAGAAAGACCTTCCAGCCAATTCTCAAGAAATACCCAACAAAACCCATCTGGTCAACTGAAGGCAGTCACTACTTGAAGTGGTAAGAAGATAGGAGAGGTAGTTAGCAAGAGAGTTGAGGATGAGGATGAAGATGAGGAACAAGTAGACGAGGAGATAGAGATGGAGGCTTCGGGGAAGGTGCAAATTAGGGTAGACCCAGAAAGTACCGCACCAAACCGTGAGCCTCAGGTTGAGAGTAGGGTAGAAAAGAAACCGATAGAGGTTAGGCCGTCACCGTATGTAGATCTTTCACACCTTCCCTACCCCGCTCGCCTTAAGAAACAAAAGTACACCAAGGAATACGAGATTTTCCTTGAAATGTTCACACAACTCAAAATTAACCTTCCACTCACTAAGGCACTCCAGCACATGCCAAAATATGCCAAGTTTTTGAAGGACCTTCTTAAATGTAAGGATAGGCTGGGGGAGATCTCAAACATTCCATTGACCGGGGGTTGTTCAGCGGTGGTTTTGAACAAACTATCGGAGAAACTAACCGATCCGGGTGTCTTCACCATCCCGTGTCTATTCGGGGGTGCCATTGCTCCCACTCATGCTTTAGCTGATCTAGGTGCCAACATCAACTTGATGCCATTCTCTCTTTATGAGAAGCTTGACTTAGGAGAGCTCACTCCCACTCGCATGCCACTATCTTTGGCCGACCACTCGGTCAAGTATCCACGTGGGATCATAGAAAATTTGCTCGTTAAGGTTGATAATTTTGTTTTCCCAATAGATTTCGTTATTCTAGATACGGAGGCCGATGAGAGAGTTCCAATCATATTAGGTCATCCATTCCTTCGCACCACAAAGGAAATCATCGATGTCTTTGACGGCAAGATCACACTTCGTGCTGGTGATGAGAATATCACATTTGAGATTGATAGAGCTATGCAACACCCGAGTGGTAGAGATGAGGATAGTATTCCGTGTCATTCTGTTTGTTTCCTAAACTCATTCATTTCGTGCGTAGATCAGTGTCTCGAATATATTAGTGGAGCCGATTTGGTGAGTGAGAGCGTAGTAGACGAAGAGGTTGAAGAAGAAGATGTAGGGGATGATGCATTGTGGGTTCCCGAAACGATGGAACTTAATGAGATTAGTGAGACGAGTGATCCCGTAGATATTCCGGCCCCTTTAGAGCTTAAGGTCCTTCCTTCACACTTATAGTATGCCTTTTTAGGAGAGCAACCGTGTATGCCCGTCATCATTTCTTCTAAGTTGATAGAGGAGGAGAAGTTAAAGTTGCTTGAGGTGTTGAGAACGCATAAGGAGGCTATTGCATGGAGGCTATCGGACATAAAGGGGATTAGCCCCACTTTTTGCACTCACCGGATTCTCATGGACGAAGTTTATAAACTGGTTGTGCAACCACAGAGGCGCCTCACTCCAAACATGCAAGAGGTAGTGAGGAAAGAGGTGATGAAGTTGAAGGAGGCCGGGTTGATATACCCAATTTCTTATTCCTTGTGGGTGAGTCCGACTCAAGTCATCCCGAAGAAGAGAGGGATGATGGTAGTTATGAATGAGAAGAATGAACTCATCCCATCGCGTACGATCACCGGTTGGCGAGTATGTATCGATTACCAAAAATTGAACGACGCCACCTGAAAGGACCATTTTCCGCTTTCGTTCATTTACCAAATGCTAGAGCTTCTGGCGGGTCAACAGTTTTACTGTTTTCTCGACGGATTTTCAGGTTACTTCCAAATCCCCATTACGCCGGAGGATCAAGAGAAGACAACCTTCACATGTCCCTATGGCACGTACGCCTACCGAAGCATACCGTTTGGATTATGTAACGCTCCGACGACATTTCAGTGGTGTATGGTTGCCATCTTCCAAGGTATGGTTGAGAATTCCATGCAGGTCTTCATGGACAACTTTTCAGTTTATGGCAATTCATTCGATCATTGTTTTGGAAATATTGAGAGAATGTTGGAGAGATGTGTGGAGACGAAGTTGATGCTCAATTGGGAGAAGTGTCACTTTATGGTAACGGAAGGGATTGTTCAAGGACATAAAATTTCCCGAGCAGGTATAGAGGTGGATAGAGCTAAGATAGACACCATTATTAGGCTTCCCCCACCGACGAGTGTGAAATCAATTCGAAGCTTCCTTGGTCATGCGGGCTTCTATAGGCGTTTCATTAGAGAGTTTTCCAAGATCATACGCCCCATGACCCGACTCCTTGAAAAGGACGTTCCTTTCGTCTTCGATGAGGAGTGTCTCAAAGCCTTTGAATTCTTAAAAGAGAAACCTGTTAGTGCCCCCATTCTAGTTTCTCTCGACTGGAGCTTGCCATTTGAGCTCATGTGTGACGCGAGTGACTATGCGTTCGGTGTTGTTTTGGGGCAAAGACGTGAAAATCATTTCCATCTGATCTATTATGCTAGCAAAACCTTAAATGACGCGCAAGAGAACTACACCACCATCGAGAAGGAACTTCCACGTGTAGTGTTCGCATTCGATAAGTTTCGTTCCTACCTCGTGCTTTCGAAAACCATCGTCTTTACCGATCATTCGGCTTTGCGTTTTCTCTTCCAAAAGAAGGACACTAAGCCTCGTCTTATACGATGGATTCTCCTACTTTCCGAATTCGACATAGAAATCAAGGACAAGAAGGGAGCAGAGAATGTAGTGGCCGATAACCTTTCTAGATTAGAGGATTCAGATAGAGAGGAAATTCGTGAGGAGGCAAAAGGTGATAGATTCCCTCACAAATCAATTGAGTTTGTTGTTGTGGAGAAGGAAGGTATGCCATGGTTTAGTGATTTGGCAAATTACCTGGCGAATGGGTACGTGTTGAAGTGTATGAGTACCCAATAGAAGAAGTTCTTTCGAGATGCGAGGAGGTACATATGGGATGACCCATATCTCTTTAGGATAGGGGAGATAGGATTCTTAGGAGATGTGTGCCGAGAGAGGAAGGTTTAGAGATCCTGAGGCACGTTCATGAAGGACTCACGGGAGGTCACCACGGTCCACACGTTACCGCCCAAAAAGTCTTTAATTGTGGTTTCTATTGGCCTTCGGTAGTTAAGGATTCTCTAGAGTTTGTTAGGAAATGCGACGCATGCCAACGTACCGGCAATATATCATCCAAGGACGAGATGCCCCAAAATCCAATCCAAATTCTTGAAATCTTCGATGTGTGGGGCATCGACTTCATGGGACCTTTCCCTATCTCTAGTGGGAATAGGTACATCCTCGTGGCAATTGATTATGTCTCTAAGTGGGTTGAAGCTCAAGCTTTGCCTACGAATGATGCCCGAGTGGTGGTGAGATTCCTCAAAAAGTTATTTACGCGTTTCGGTATGCCAAGAGCCATCATAAGTGATTGTGGCACTCACTTTTGCAATGCCGTGATGGAGAAGGCATTAGCACGCTACAGGGTCACTCATCGTTTTTCCACCACGTACCAACCTCAAACAAGCGGTCAAGTCGAAAATGTGAATCGAGGGGTGAAGAGAATTGTAGGTCCCGAAATCTGAGGATCGATTACGAACCGAATCACTTGTTTATAGTAAACACGGTTACGTGTGCGGAATCCACGTAACTATGCCAAATCAAACATATATAGCATAAATAACAACGGATTAATCAATGAAACACAATCTATTGATTAACGGGATGAGAACCGATTACAACTGATACAAACACAGTTCAGACGGAATTTTGGCAGAGTTTTGTTACTATGGTCTGTTTCTCATCTCTCTGTTCAAATGAACACAAAGTGTTGCTTATATAGTCCCTGGCCACTGATGTCGACGAAACACAGAAGTGTTTGACGAATCTGAACATGGGCCAGACATTGGGCCTGGAACAGCCCAATACATGACGAATCAAGGTCTGATTCGTCAGTTCATGACGAATCAAGGTCTGATTCGTCATGACCTTCAACGAAACAGAATTTTGATCATTGGCCTGTTTCGCCATGAAGTGTTCCGACGAAACAGGTCTGTTTCGTCGAGGACTGCAACTGTTGTGGTTGTTCCTGTTAACAGACAGCAACAAACAGCAACACATAAACATAGTAATGACAAAACTACCCTTTAATGCAACATGCATTGTTCATAATACATTACATACCAAAAGAGACAAATAAGTTGTACACAAGTAGATAGGAGGATATCTGACTTGGTCAACATAACATACAGACTCGATAATTAATAAAAGACCATACAAATTACATCGTTTAAACAAGACTAGTTACAGACACTAAAAATGCATCAACAAGAATCCTAGAAGTTTGTAAAATTTTGACTAAAAACTGATGTTTTGAGCGATTTTGCAGAGAAACCGTAGGTTTGGTGTTTTTGGATGTGTGAAGAAGAAGATAACTGTGATGTTTTGAAAAAGTGAACAAGTGGGACCTATATATATACTACCTTGTTTCGACGAATCAGAGGATTCGACGAAACAGAAATGGGCCCGGCGAAACAGAACTTTGGGCTTGAACTTGGGCCTAAACTTTAGCCCATGACGAAACAGAATTGGGCTCCTGTGATTCGTCGTCTGTTATGACGAATCAGATTTGATTCGCTGACTAAGGTCTGATTCGTCGACAAGTGAGATTCGTCGACAAGTGTGATTCGCCAACAGATTTTTCAAAACAGCAACACCCAGGCTGGAAATATTTTGCAGTCAAAACAGTAACACAGGCTGGAAATATTTTGCAGTCAAAACAGATTATGAACACAATTCCATTCAGTTTGAATTTTCAAAAGCAAGAACGTTTTTATGAAGAAGGTTTCAGGCTTCCGGTAGAAAACACCAAGCAACAACTTCGGCTTAATCAAAAACGAACTTTACACAAATATACTAAAAACAAATTTAAAGCATGGTAAACTAAATGAAAATGCGGAAAACTGTTAAAAACACTAAACAACTGTACAAGTGCAACCTTTTTGCGAATCTCAAGGACAAGGAATCATACCAGCTTACGGTCTTAGTCAACATGATTTTGATTCTGTTTAAAGCTCTGGATAAGTATACTACCTCGATTATCGGTATTGTGGTCCACATAAGCTCAAACTGATCAGACATAATCATAATTTAAGAGATACGATTAACGGTAAGGATTATACTTACAAGTCGATGTAAATCCACTCACGACACATTCCCGTATCAAGGTATGCACGAGAATTCATCTTACCGGTGAGTATACCGATTATCATCTGTTTGACCGTATAAAAATGTGAGAGACTCACTTATTTGATTGAAAACAAGTCCTATGTGATAAAATCACTTATTGATGAGGAACTTGATTTTCAGATGCATGAGGGCACAGGAGCAAGTCCGTGAACAGGTCAGTACTTTCGTACAGCAGAGAGACGAACTTGACTCCCGCAAAGAATCTATGATAATTTATCACTTATTTTGCTTGGACATGTGATTGTTGATCACTTATTGAGGTCGAATGCAGTATGTACACGTATGTATAGTATCATGGAAGATCTTAGACTTCGTCTCCGTTATTTTTACGGTTTGATACAACCATGATACCCAGATGATAAGCAGCATAAAGACCGAATATTTCAGATCTCGGCAATCTCTCAAACGAGATTTCGGTACTAAGACCATATGCCAATGAGCAGTTCCCACCTGACTTGAAGTCTGTTAGGTTTGTATCATCCTGCACATTTTAGTCTGATTGTGAGCCTACCGATACATCGTTAGTAGAGATACTTATCATTTTTCTTTTTATTTTGCATTTTGAGCACATTGACCGACCACACCAGTGAATTTCATCATTTTCCTTTATCCAAGAAACTCATTTTTGGTTTTTCTATTGTTTTTGGATTTTGAATTTTTCAAACGAAATGACAGAAAGTAAAAACATCTTTTTGGATTTTGAACTTTTGCAATGTTTTTGTATTTTCTTGAAATATCTCCCCCTAAAATTCACAAAGTTTACGAAAACTAAAATCTTTTTGAATTTTCAAAGTTTATAAAGAAAATATTTACAAAAACGATCAGCCAAAGAAGTTTACTCGGGTATCACCTTAATGCCATTGACCAAAAGTAGATAATCAAAACGTGATTTATCAAAAGCTTTTGTAAACAGGTCGGCACGTTGGTGATCAGTGGGGACATGAACGACATCGATTAACCTCTTATCAAAACAGTCACGGATAAAGTGATATTTAATGTCGATGTGTTTAGTCTTAGAATGTTGCACAGGATTTCTAGTGATTTGCAAGGCAGCATTATTATCAACAAAAATACGAGTAGATAGGAATTCTAAACCGTAGTCGCGCATTTGTTGTTGTATCCAAAGAACTTGGGAGCAACAACTCGAGGCAGCAATATATTCTGCTTCACATGTTGATGTAGCAACACACGTTTGCTTCTTGCACTGCCACGTGACCAGTCGATTTCCTAGAAACTGACATCCTGCTGTTGTTGATTTGCCATCGATTTTGCAACCACCGAAATCAGAATCACTGTATGCAATTAATTCAAAACTATCATCCCTAGGGTACCAAAGACCGAGGTCTGGGCATCCCTTCAAATAGCGTAGAATCCTTTTGACAGCTGACAGATGAGAGGCCTTCGGGTTTGCTTGATATCTTGCTAGTAAGCATGTCGGGTACATGTTATCAGGCCTCGAAGTGGTAAGATACATGAGAGATCCGATTATGGCACGATAGTACGAGGAGTTGATGCTTTCTCCCTTCACATCCGGAGTAATCCCGTGATTCTGCGGAAGTGGGGTACCAATGGGCGTTGCATCTGACATTTGGAATCGGCTCAAAATGTCACCAACATATTTAGTCTGATGGATGAATATCCCAGACTCTGTTTGTTGAACTTGAAGGCCCAAAAAGAAATTCATCTCTCCCATAGCGCTCATTTCGAACTTTTCTTGCATAACACGTTCGAATTGCCTGCACAAAGAGTCATTAGTAGACCCAAATATTATATCATCAACATATACCTGCACCAGCAGAAGATCTTCATCTTGTTCTTTGATAAAGAGTGTGCAATCAATAAGACCTCGTCTAAATCCATTCTCCAGAAGATAGTTTGATAAGGTTGCGTACCAAGCCCTAGGTGCTTGATGTAGACCATAAAGAGCTTTGTTGAGCAACCAAACCCGATCGGGGTGAATAGGATCTTCAAAACCTGGAGGTTGTTCGACATGCACCTCTTCTTGAACAATACCATGAAGAAAAGCACTTTTAACGTCCATCTGGTAAACTTTGAATCCTTTGAAAGAAGCATAAGCTAAGAAGATTCGAATAGCTTCCAGACGTGCAACAGGTGCATAAACTTCATTGTAGTCAATGCCTTCAATCTGACGAAAGCCCGGAACAACCAGTCTCGCTTTGTTGCGAATAACAACTCCACGATCATCTTTCTTGCATTTATAAACCCATCGTGTTCCAATTTTCTTGTAATTCTCCGGTTTTTCAACAAGCTTCCAAACACCAAGCTTTTGAAATTGCTGCAGTTCGTCCTGCATGGCTTCAACCCATGAATTATCTTTTAAAGCTTCCTTATAAGATTTTGGTTATTCTTGTGAAACGTAACACGCGAAAGACCAATCATTTTGTAGACCAGATTCTCTAATAGCTGAATACAAACCAGCACTCGGGTTGTTTCTCAGCTGATTACGTGTCTGCACACCTTGTTGGACATCTCCTATGATATTCTGCTGTGGATGGGTATCGTGTATCCTCATTTCAGGATTTTCAGGAACACAAGCATTAACACCCAAATTGTTAATATTAAGATCAACAACCAACTCTACACCTGGAATATGCGTAGAAGTGGATGCATTTCCTTCAGCAGTATCATCGACTTGCATATGAGGAGTATCAACAAAAATACCCTGAACTGGAACAACTGGAGATTTAGTGCCTTCAGTCGCATCCAGATTTTCTTCATCTTCTTCTGATGACTCATTGTATTCAGTAGCATTTTCAACTTCCTCATTTTGAACCGTGTTGTTAGACGAATTAGAACTTTGTGAGTTAACAACAACAGGTCTAACTAAAGACGACTCAGCAGCATTGTCACTATCAAATATCATTCTAGCAGCTGCAGAATCTTCATCAAAAGTTGGCAGGTCAAAGGAATTGAATAGCCCATCATAATCGAACATCCAAGGATCACCTGGAGCTTTAACAGGATCTGTATATCTCTGAACCCGTACTTCACTCCATAATTCAATCTTTTTGGTAGTCAGATTCCAAACACGAAAATTTGGTGTAGCATATCCAAGGAAGAAACCCTCGATAGCTTTCGCTCCAAACTTTCCATCCGGATCAATCATAGTGCATGGACCACCAAAAGGTTCTAGAATTGAAAGATCTGGTTTCCTTTTCTGTAGAAGTTCGAAACAAGTCTTGCCATGTCTCTTAACCGTAAGAACTCGGTTTAATGTGTAGCAAGCAGTCGACACAGCCTCTGCCCAGAACTGAACAGGAAACGCCGACTCTACCAGCATTGTTCTTGCAGTTTCAATTATCGTCCGATTCTTCCTCTCCGCGACACCATTTTGTTGTGGAGTGTAAGGAGAACTGTATTCATGAAGAATGCCTTTAGAAGTACAGAACTCATCCATAACACGGTTTTTGAATTCAGTTCCATTGTCGCTTCTGATCCTCTTAACTTTCAATGAGTAGAGATTTTCCAACATTGTAAGAAGATCCTTGAGGATTTGAGGAGTATCACTCTTGTGTGCCATAAAAGCTACCCAAGAAAATCTAGAGTAGTCATCAGTAACTACTAAACAATACACATCTCCGAACGTTGTTTTGTGTCTCATAGGTCCAAAGAGGTCCATATGAAGACGTTCGAGAGGCATGCCAACAGTGTTGATTTTCTTCAAAGGGTGAGACTTCTTTGTTTGTTTCCCTTTCTGGCACGAAACACAGATATCTTGTAGATGAAAACTTCTCACGGGTACGCCATTCACAAGATTGTTTTTCACCAAATGGTTCATTTTTCTCAAGTGAATGTGTCCCATTCTTCTGTGCCAAGATATAGACTCCTTCTCCGTGGCTTTCGAGACAAAACATGTGACTTGTGCAGAAGTCGTAATCGCTTGACTCATATCAAGAACATAAAGATCATTGATTCTTGGAGCCGATAAGAGAATCCATTCATCAGGAATTGTGAAACCAGGTTTAAGCACATAACAACCGGCATCATCGAAATGCACGGTGAACTTTTTATCGCAGATTTGCGACACACTGAGAAGATTATGATCAATTTGACGAACATAATTGATCTTATCGAAACATACCACACCATTGGAAATCATTCCCTCTCCAGTGATGTAACCACCTTTGTCTCCAGTGAAAGCAACATAGCCTCCTTTAATGTTTCTCACATCATATAGAAGCCGTAAGTCGCCCGTCATGTGCCTAGATGCCCCACTATCAACAATCCAATGACTATTAATAGTTCCTCCTGGAACATCCTGCACATTATCATCCAATGATTAGTTAAGGATGGGGACCCAAGCCAAAGTGGTCTTGGGTCGTCCCTGAGCATCACGAATAGTGATCTCGATTTGTTGATGGTTTTCCAAACAAACAGCTCCCCCTGAACCTTCACTCTTCCTAGGTTTCCAAGTTTGTTTTTGTTTACCAGATTGAGTTTTGTAAACAAATTTTGAAATTTCTGGTTTTACAGGTGAACTTGGTTCCCTTGGAACAGAATTGACCTTAGGTTTTAAAGCCTTTTCTATTTTCTTCACATTTTGATGTCGTTGTTTCGATTCCTGTTCTTTAATAGTTCTTTTATCATGTTTAGGTGAAACAGGACGACATTTAGAGTGAATCGATTTAGGTGATGCTCTTTCAACAAATTTCGCTTTCGGAGTGTTAGCACAATCTTTGATGATGTGCCCAAACTCTCCACATTTAAAACACGTTCTCCTTTCAACAAACTTAGGAGAACTGGATCGACGATCAGATGTCGAACTTGTGTAACCCGAGGTACTAGCTTTTTCATCACACCCGTTTGAATGTTGAGTGTAATTGTTTTGACTATCACGTTTTAAAATTTTGACTTGTACAAAATCAGTGTTTGACTTGTTAGCAAAAGTCTCAATTTTATCTGTACCCCTTGATTCCACAAATTTAACATTGCTGTTTTTCTTCTGATAACGAGCCCCTTTTGTTTCAAATTTTGATTTAGAAACATTTGACAATTTAGCTCGCTGATCTTGTTTACCCTTAAAAGTGATAGGTTGTTGCTTTGAAGGTGATTTCTGATTTCCAAATTTCTTTTTAATTTCAGTCTTAGGAATTGGATTACATTGAGTCACATTAACTCCCTGAATCGACTTTCCCACAAACTTACTTGTGTTATTTTCAAAAACATTATCAATCAATGAAGGATTGACTTTTTTAAT
Source organism: Helianthus tuberosus (assembly GCA_030545235.1). Classification (NCBI taxonomy): domain Eukaryota; kingdom Viridiplantae; phylum Streptophyta; class Magnoliopsida; order Asterales; family Asteraceae; genus Helianthus; species Helianthus tuberosus. The sequence continues at coordinate 40,599 of JARYGA010022228.1, forward strand.
TGGAAAATCATTATCTGAATAGATTTTAGAGTCACCAACCAAAGTGTACAACACAATATTACTTTTAACAGTAGACACAGGATTTATCACTTGTTGAACAACAGATTTAACAGCAGGGGTAGAAGGATCACACAGTATATGATTCTCAATTGGAACTTCTACTCCTTTAAGTTTGTCAAGTGATTTATCCTGATTACTCACATCTGATTCAGATTCATCATCCGACGACTCATAGTCCTCAATGGTTGGAGGACCTTGTTTCGTAGATGTTGACTCTTTTTGCTCAGAATTTGTACTTGGAGAATTGTCCGATTTGAATCCTAGGCCAGTAGTTACTTCCTCATAATCAAGAGGCACACTGGATTCAAACCGTGGCATTTCTTCTTCATCAGGCATATAAGTATAATCATGTCTCAAAGGGGGCGGACACTTCTTATACCCAACACCTTTCTTGTTTCCCTTTAGTTGTTGAACATTAATAATGTGATCGAGCACAAATCGGGAGTTAGAGTAACTCTCCAATTTTTGCTTGATTGCATCATGCTCACATTTGGCAATGGCTAGTTCTTTTTTAGTTTCCTCAACAATGTTAATGTATTCATTTATACTAACTTGTTTATGATAAACAGTTTTTGTCACTTCGGAAACATTTTTCTTTTGAATTTCAATCATAGATTTAAATTCTTTTTCGTTTTGAATCAAAGCCATATTCGATTCTTTGCATTTAGCCATTTCAACAACTAAACTCTGATTGTGAATATGAATCGAATCACAGTGAAGCTTTATTCTATCAAATTCACTTTTCATATACTCACAATCTCTACAGTTGATAAGAATTTCAGATTTTACCTGACTTGTAGAATCTGAGACATTTGCCATAAAGGCAGTCTGATAAGAGAAAGATCCGTCTTCAGAAAAGAACTTCTCCATTTCTTTAGATACTACCTCAGCCTTCTTGATCAGAACTGATTTCTGACATTTCAACTCTTCTGCTTCATTCAATAAGTCATCAAGATTAGAACTTGCTTCTTTGCTCACATCAGATTCAGAACTCGAAGTAGAACTTTCTTCATCAGAACTCCCGGTATGACCAGAACTGTCGTCACTATCAGAAAATTCTTCCTTATGAACGTGCTTGATGTGATTGATAATCTTAGCATAACACGCCGTTCCTCCTTTACCTTGATCACTTTCCCCAAGTTGTAAAGACCAATTAAACCCTTCATCAGCTTGTACGGTTAATGCACGACTTTCATTTGATGGTCCAGACTGATTCTGGTTAGTGGTGTTGTTTACTGCCACTATCCCTTTTCCACGATTGTCTTGATTTGCATTTGAAGTACTCGTCTGATTACGGAATGGGTTCTGATTGCCTTGTCTGCTTGGTCGAGTGCACTCACGTTTGAAGTGACCCTTTTCCCCACAATTGAAGCATGTAACTGCTTCTTTATCAAAACCGTACTTTGTATCTTGTTTGCTTTCCAAAGAACTTCTTCCTGTTCGAACCATAAAGTCCTTCGCCCTTCTAACAGCACTTGCGAATGCCCACTTTATATCCATCAACTCCATTTCATCACGGTTAATTTGTAGATAGTCTTCGTTGGTTAAATTGATGTTTCCAATTTGACCGGCGACCAAACCGCAGTAAGCACTGACCATGGTATTAATAAGTTCCATATGTTCCTTTGCTACTTCAATGCTAACATTTGAGAGGTTTG
>JARYGA010022229.1:0-31338 GCA_030545235.1 Helianthus tuberosus
TTTGGTTGAGGATTTCATTGAGGATGAGTAGCATTCTTTCGCCTCCTGCTGATCGCTATCAACTTTAACAACCCCCCAAGGGGTAGGTATCTTGATGCATTGGTGATATGTTGATGGCACTGCCTTCATATCGTGAATCCACGGTCTTCCCAGTATAATGTTATAGCAGGATAGAGAGTCCATCACACAGAAACGCTGTATCGAGTTAACTCCTTCAACGTACACCGGCAACTTTATCTCTCCCACTGTGTTTCTGGCCTCTCCACTGAACCCAACAAGCACGGTAGACTTTGAAGTGATATCCATTGGAGATACATTCATTCTTTTAAGTGTCTCTAGTTGGATTATGTTGACGGAGCTGCCATTATCAACCAATATCCTGCGTACAAAATGGTTAGCCACATATAACGTTATTACCAGAGCATCATGGTGAGGATCCTGGACAGTATCCCTGTCATCAGCATCAAATGTGATCACTTTGTCAGTTGTGAGTGTAGTCATCCTGACAGGTTTGTCTCCCCTTTCGGCCTTAGCTTCCTTTGCATGTCTCTTTGCTGCCGAATACGAAGTCCCACAAATGTCGGATCCTCCCGAAATGAAGTTGATTATCTTGGCATCCGCGGGAGGTGATGCCGCTCGCTCAGGATCCTTCTCAGTATCCTGACCCTTATTCTTCTTTCTCCCTAAGAGATCTTTCAAATATCCCTTGCTTAGAAGATAGCTTATTTCTTTCCTCAAAGCGATGCAATCCTCAGTCATATGTCCGAAATCTTCGTGGAAAGCACACCATTTTGATTTGTCTTTCCAATCCGCTTTTTGTTGATTCTTTCGAGGCCATCTTGCCTTGTCCCCTAGACCCTGCATGGCATACATTAATTCAGGAATGTTTACAGAAAAGCAATATTCCGATAATTCAGGATACTCTTCAGGATCCTCATCCTCGACAGCATTCACTCTCTTGTTCTCATTTCTGCCATATGGCTTAGGCCGATACGACTTGAATGAGGATTCTGACTTCCTGTTAGTTTACTCATAAGTGTTGGATGAGTTCATCCTTTCTTGCATCTTTCTGTCATCTTCCAACCGAATGTATCTTAGGGCCCTGTTCCGAGCTTCATCCAGGTTCCTGCATGGGTTCATTACAAGGTCTTGGTAAAATTGAGAATCCTTTTGCAACCCCATCTTGAAAGCTTGCACAGCTGTCGCAACATCAAGATGAGGAATGTCTAGTGATTCCCGGCTAAACTTGTTCACATAATCCCTAAGGGATTCCTAAGGCCCTTGTGTTATCCTGTAGAGATCACTTGTTAATTTTTCGAAGCTTCTACTACAAGAAAACTGACTATTAAATAAATTTACTAAGTGAGCAAAAGATGTAATTGAATGTGGAGGCACATTCAAGAGCCATTTCAAAGCTGATCCGGTCAAGGTTGAACCAAAACCCTTGCACAAGCATGCTTCCTTGAGATCCGGAGGGATAGGGTTAATCTCCATCCTTTCCCTATACTGAGCAATATGCTCTTCAGGATCCGTTGTTCCGTCATAAAGCTTCATGTTGGGGGTTTGGAACCTCTTTGGGATCTCAGCATCACAGATAGGATATGCAAAACGAGATATCTTGTGGCTGTCTTGAGACACTTCCGGGATTGGCTGGACCACCCCGGGTACACTTGATATCATGTCCTTCAACTTCTAAAGTTCCCTAGTAAGTGCCGATGTCACACCTGTATCCTGCAAAGATCCACTATTGTTAGTAGCATGAGTATTATTATTATTTGACACGTTACCCGTTGGAGGATTTTGCCCATATCCTGAAGCATATCCTGAGCTCCTTATGGTCGACATCCTGACCGAGGAGGGTATTTCAGGAGTATGATTTTGAGGAAGGCTGGGCACAATATTCCCCCTGTTATCCTCAGTATACACAGCCGAGCTGAAGTTCAACATTCTGGGATGTAATGGGGTGACAATATCCTCAGCAGATCTGCTCGAGCCAGACTTCAGGAGTTGTATTTCCCTTAAAAGCATTTGGTTTGTTTCCTATTGTTGCCTCATTTGTTCCTGCACACTTCCAAATAAGGTTAAAATTTCATCGTTAGAAGCTAAAACGGGAGCAGATCCCTGGATACTCCGAGTAGGGATAACATCTTGAGATTGCGTAGAAGCTGGCATCCTTGGAGGAGGTGGTGGAAGCACCGAACCGGTAGTGGCAGAAGTCATAGCAGACATAGTAGAGGAACTCATGTTTGATCTTGAGGCCATTATGGACAATGTAGCAAAAAGTTTTGAAAATAAAAAACCGATTAGCGATTTAACAAAAATTTTTAGTAAAGAGAGCACCACTTGCCCCACGGTGGGCGCCAAATTGTTTTGGTCAAAAATTACCGAAGCAATTAAGTGATCAAATTAGTTAAGTGAGGTAGTGTGCTAGAAACAAGTGTCGAAAATATGTTAATCAAATTACTTGCAAAAACAGTTTCAGGATACGGCTCAGGATATTGAGCTGTATCGACGATCAAACAATGAGCAAAAAGTAAACGAAATGACACGAGATGTACGAGGAAAGCCCTTGATAAATCTAGATCACCGGCATAAAACCTCAGGAGCTGACAATCGCAGCTGCCTTGTTCTTCTTATTGCTTTAAACTTCAGGATACAGTGCAGGATATCAACCAGATCGCTAAGTGTTACAATGAATTTGTGTGAGAGTACAAATTGCGAGAGAACAAGTGTTAGAGTGTAGTGAGTGTGATTGCAGTGAGATTGTTGTGTCCTATTTGATCTGGTGTTCCTCCTATTTATAGTAACGAAATACAAACAAATATTCCTATAAATATGGGATGCTCCGAATATTCCACCACGAACGTTGTAGACCGAGTAATAAGGTTTCAACGTCTTTCTTTGAACGGCCTGGACCGAGTCTTCCGCGGAATAAGTCTTTGTGAACGTTGCTAGCTTCTAACACACGTACCTGCACATAATCCATTAGTAATCCCGAGGATACCGTTCAGGATGTTACCAATATCCTGAACCAGCATCCCGGATGTAAACAGATACTACATAAATAAGATATAGATCAAGATATTTCCCAGGATATGGGCTCAGAATTTCACCCATAACACATACCATGAGGATTTCGGGCATCTCACTGAAGAATGCATCGCATTAAGAAAGGAAATTGGTTACTTGCTGAGCAAGGGGCATTTGAAGGAACTCTTGGGTCGAAAGAAGTCAAGGATCTAGGATCCTGAAAGGATCCCGGAAAGGACTCCTGCTCCTCCAGCAGATGCACAAGTCATAAATTTCATATCCGGCGGATCAGACATCTGTGGTACATCCTTTTCAGCAGCAAAAAGACATGCTAAGGAAACCAAGATGGATAGTGGAGACAGACCCGTTCGGACCTCCGTTGTCACCCAGGATAAAGTCATAACCTTTGATGAGGATGATCGCGTTGACGTCCAGGATCCTCATCATGATGGTCTTGTCATTACATTATTTATTTCTAACCACTTTGTTCGCAGGATCCTTATAGATGGAGGAAGCTCTGTGAACATCATTCAGCTCGATGTTATCAAGAAGATGAATATCCCAGAGTCTGATATTATCCCAAGATCCTCAGTACTTGTGGGATTCAGTGGAGAAACTAAGAATACATTGGGGGACATCAAACTCCCAATCTATATTGAAGGATTGCATTCTTATCAAAAGTTTTGTGTTATAGATTGCTTATCATGTTGTAATGTTATCCTTGGCAGGCCATGGATACATGACATGAAGGCAGTCCCATCCACCTATCATCAATGTGTAAAGCTTCCAAGTCCTTGGGGAGTGGTGAAAATTGAGAGTGATCAACAGGAGGCAAAAAATTGCTATACCTCGTCAATGAAACCAGCCTCAAGACCAAGGGAGCAATAGCAATTAAAGTATCCTTCAAGAGATGTCTTGGAGGCAAGAGAACAGGATTTGAAAGAAATCCTCATGGATCCTGATGATCCTGAATCCAAGATCTTCATAGGATCAGGGATCCTTAACGATATTGAACAGGAGCTAGTATCCTTCCTCAAAAGAAGGAAAACCACCTTTGCGTGGAAACATGAGGATATGACAGGTATATCTAAAGATATAATTACTCATAAACTTGGCATTGACAGGTCATTTAAGCCAATTCATCAAAAGAGGAGGAAATTTGCACCTGAAAGGAATGCCATTATCCAGGAAGAGGTAGATAAACTACTTCGGGAAGGTATGATTAGAGAGGTTAAGTATCCAAAATGGTTAGCCAATGTGGTTGTTGTTCAAAAGAAAAATGGAAAGTGGAGGGTATGTGTCGATTTTACAGATTTAAACAAGGCATGTCCCAAGGATCCTTTCCCCTTACCCCACATTGACTCCATGGTGGATGCTACCGCGGGTCATGAGTTGTTAACTTTTATGGATGCTTCATCTGGATTTCAACAAATTTAGATGGAACCATCTGATCAAGAGGATACAGCCTTTATGACCCCAACTGGTTTATACTGTTATATCGCTATGCCGTTTGGATTAAGGAATGCAGGTGCCACTTATCAAAGGCTAGTTAATATGATGTTCAAGGAACAAATTGGACACCCTATGGAAGTCTATATTGATGACATGGTGGTTAAGTCCAAGAAAGCTGAGGATCACCTTAAAGACTTGGAGGAAGCATTCAATATCCTTGATAAATTTAATATGAAACTAAATCCTTCTAAGTGTCATTTTGGTGTTAAGGCAGGTAAATTCTTAGGATATATGGTGACAAAGAGGGGCATTGAAGCAAGTCCAGAGCAAATCAAGGCTATTGTAAATATCAAATCTCCTGCCAATGCTAAGGATGTGCAAAGATTAACGGGCAGGATCGCAGCCTTGAACAAATTCATATCCAAATCCTCAGAAAAGTGTAAGGAATTCTATGATATCCTGAGGAAAAACAAGAAATTTGAATGGACTGAGAAGCATGAAGGTGACCTCAGAGCCCTTAAAGATTACCTATCCTCAGCCCCAGCCTTGATGAAACCAGAAAAAGGAGATGTGTTATCCTTATATTTGGCGGTATCCTCAAAAGCAGTAAGTGCGGTCCTTGTTAAGGATCACCAAGGTACACAACATCCTGTTTATTATGTAAGTAAGAGCTTACTTGATGCTGAATCCAGGTATTCACATTTAGAAAAACTTATCCTTGCATTAATTATGGCATCCACTAAATTAAGACATTATTTTGAGACTCATGCCATTATTGTTAAGACTAATTTTCCTATTAAGAATGTTCTCAGGAAACCTGAGATGTCAAGAAGGATGGCTAAGTGGGCAGTGAAGCTAAGTGCATATGATATAAGATATGAACCAAGGATTGCCATCAAATCCCAAGCCTTAGCTGACTTTGTGGCAGATTTTAGTAGTGATTTGCAAAAGGAGGCTGAATTAGAAGTCCAACAGCTTGAAGAAACCAAGGATCCTTGGGTACTGTTCACTGATGGATCCTCCAATGTAAACGGAATAGGGCTTGGAATACTACTAAAATCGCCACAGGGGGACATAATACCCCACTCCATAGCTTGTGAATTTCAAACTACCAGCAATGAGGCTGAGTATGAAGCCTTGATAGCTGGTTTGCAAATTGCAAAGCATATGAGGATCAGGTATCTTGAGGTACATGTAGATTCTTTACTGATCACTAATCACTTTAATGGATCCTATGCTGTTAAAGGTGAAAAGCTAATTAAATATTTGGAGATAGTCAAAGAATTGGCACTCTCTTTTGTATCCTTTAGTTTGACACAGGTACCAAGGGAAGAGAATGCAGAGGCAGATGCATTAGCCAATTTAGGATCGTCCTTGAAGATCCCAGAGGATATCAAGATCCCTATTATCCATATCCTGACCCCGGCTATTGAGGATCATGTAGCTATGGAGATAGGAGAAGATTCTGCAATCATCCCTAGTGATGATACTCAATCTCATTCAGGATCATGGATCCTTCCAATCATGAGATACATACAACATGGAGAGATTCCTACAGGAGAAAACCCTAGGGCTTTTAAGATCAAGGTATCTTAATTTACAATATTGAATAATATGTTGTACAAACGATCTCTTGCAGGACCATATTTAAGATGCATTGAGGATCCTGAAATCCAAGAAGTCCTAAAGGATTTCCATGAAGGAGATTGTGGAAATCACACTGGGGGCAGAGCATTGTTCTCAAGGATCCTGAGGACAGGATACTATTGGCCCACTATGAAGAAGGATGCTGTGGAGTATGCCAAGAAATGTGATCCTTGTCAGAGGCATAGTAATATTCTTCACCAACCAGCAGAGCTCTTGCATCCTATATCCTCTTCTTGGCCATTCATGAGATGGGGAATGGATATAGTTGGAAAGCTTCCTAAGGCACCTGGTGGAAAAGTATTCATGCTTGCTATGACTGATTACTTCTCTAAGTGGATAGAGGCTGAAGCCTTTGTTCAAGTCAGAGAAAAGGAAGTTATATCCTTCATTAAAAGAAATATCATTACTAGATTTGGTATCCCTTCTGAAATTGTTTGTGATAATGGATCCCAATTTATTGGGAATAGAACTACTAACTTTTGTGACAGCTGGGGGATTAAGATGATAACATCAACACCAGTCCACCCACAAGCCAATGGCCAGGCAGAATCATCCAACAAGATTATCATCAACAATTTGAAGAAAAATCTTGGATCCACGAAAGGAAAATGGGCAGAAGAACTACCTTATGTGCTTTGGGCTGATAGGACAACTGCAAGAACAAGCATTCGTGATCCTGAAGAAAATGCTGAAAACTTGGTTCAAGACTTGGATACTATAGAAGAAATCAGGGATTTGGCAAGGATAAGGATGGCTAGTTATCAACAAAGGATGGCTGGAGCTTACAACAAAAATGTCAGGATCAGGAAATTCCAAGTTGGTGATATGGTATTAAGGAAAGCATTTCAAAATACCACCAATCCTGCTGATGGAAAGCTAGCACCAAAGTGGGAAGGCCCCTATTTGATTGAAGCTGAAGCAGGAAAGGGGGCATATCGATTGCTAACAATGGAAGGTGATTTGCTACCAAGAGCTTGGAACGCTGTCCATTTGAAGAAGTATTTTATGTGACTAGGATCCATGATCCTCATTTAAAAAGTATCCTTGAAGGATCCCTGCAGACGGATGATCCTCTTTCTGGTAACATTCTAATCTCAAACTATTTCATTCTTATTATTCTCTTATATAAGGATAAGAATCCTCCATCCTTTATCCTCCGTTTACTTGATTATGAGTTTTGAAGGTTCAGGTATCCTTAACTAAGGATTGAGTATCCACAGAAGTATCCAGTTATGTGGGCTTGACCCCAGTTATTTGGGCTAGTCCCCAGTATGGGTCTGTCCCCAGTTTCGCCAGTAGCGCACGATGATCCTGGTATAGTTCATGGCAATGGGACCAGTACTCGCTTTAGGGGCTGACAATTTCATTGTGCTGGCTATATTCAGGATCCTACGTATAATGGTAGACGTACCATACATCCGTTCCTAAGGTTTCTAACGTTTTCACGTTAGCTAAGGTTTTGGCATTTTCATGTCACTAAGTTTGGATAGTCTCCAGTGAGGGCCATACTCCAGTTTACATACGATCCTTTGGGCTTGTCCCCAGTTATCCTTTGGGCTTGTCCCCAGTTATCCTCTGGGCTTGTCCCAAGTTATCCTTTGGGCTTGTCCCCAGTTATCCTTTGGGCTTGTCCCCAGTATATTGGGCTTGTCCCCAGAATCGTTGGGCTTATCCCCAGTTACTAACTTTCATCTTATATTGGCTTAGTCCCAAGTTGTATCCTATTTCAGGTTTTTAAAGTTAAACGACTAAGGATCCTTGATCCTTACCTTTTACTAAGGTTTGTCTTCTGGGTTATCCTGATATTAAATGTTAAAAGATAGGATCCTAACTTGGATTCTTAGGTATGATCCTTAACTATTTTGATTTTATTCATTATTTACTTGAATAACCCTTATCCTTTGACAACTGAACTTGTGATCCTTAAACTGTATTACTTTTCAGAACTTATCAATTATAGGATATGTGATTCTTGATCATATCCTAAAAAGTTTTGAGGATATTTCTTAAATTTTTTCTCTATTTGATAAGTTTAAACAAAATAAACATCACAATAGTTGGAAAGTAAAATACTAACAAGGATATCAACACGGGATATAGCCAAAGAGTTAAAGTTATTTTATTCACAAAAGATTAAACCCTTTAAGGTTGTCAAAATTGCCAACCCACGTTTCTACCAGCAAAACGTGGCCCGTCCACATGGGTTGGCAAAGGGTGTCCATTGTCTAAGGGTCTTGATAGTGCAGGAATTAAAAGACGGCAGGATCACAATGGCGTCATCCCCCAAACAGAGGATCCCTCCACCATTTGTAATCCTACCTATTGTTCAAAGGATCATCCATGATCCTCAACCCTAATTACTATTGTTTAAGTACAGACCAACCATTGTTCATCAAAACATCATCAAAACAAAAAAAACCATAACCAAACTAAAAAATGGGCTCCGGCTACGTCTAGAAATGTCCTTCATCGCCCATTGCTGCAGCCTATGCCTTCGCTGCATCATCATCCCCTCCAGCTCCAGTATCCTTCGCCTGATCCTTGCCACTACCACTAGCCTCGATTGCCAGAACCTCATCAGCCTCATCCTCATCCTCCAACTCAGCCAGCCTGGCCTTCCAGCTTTCCATGTCCCAGCTGCTCCTATCAAATGCAGGATCCTGAGCTTCTTGAGCCATCTGAAGCTTGGTCTTGTACATGGCAATGGCAGCGGAGACCTTGGCATCCTCTGTGATCTTGTGCTTCTCATAATCAAAGTTGATCAGAATGGCAGCTGTTTGAGCTTTGGCATCATTGAGATCCTTTTCAAGGGAAGCGATCTTGAGGTCTTTGAGCATGGCTACTTTTTGGAGGTCAGAGTGTTTCTCCTCTAGCTCTTCAACATTCCCAACATAATCCTCGATCTCCGCAAATTTCTACAATAAAGACAATGCAAAGATTTGGATCAGGTGATCCTCAAGTGGATAGGATAACTAGTCTGAGTTAGTGATCCTTACATCATTAAAGTACTCGAGGAATTGATGGCGGATCAGAGGCAAGCCTTGAAGGTTGTCAGCTTCAGAGGTTTTTCTTTTCTTTCCACCTCTTCCCTTTGAAGTGGTAGCCTAGGGGATTACAACAGTGGGGCTAGCAGCAGACTTCTTCTTTGAGGATCTGACAGTATCAAGCTCGGCAACACTGAATTTAGAGGCAGATCGTGAAGACTTTCCAGCACCTACATATTTAAAACAGATAAGTATCCTTATCCTATTTCTATTCAACTATTTATTTAAATATTTGACTATACAAAATACAGGATACTTACTTGACATAGTGACAGAACCTGAGGATACTTCTTGTGAATCCTGGGTGTTTGTTTTGAATGACCTTATTGCAGGATCAAGTCTTCTGAAAGCAGCAAGTCTCTCCTTGGTGGCAGGTGAAGGTATGATATGTGAAAATGTGATAGCTGCACAAAAGAAACAGAAGCATATTAGTAATCATCATCAAAAATGAGCTTACTCAGTGATCCTTCTAAGGATCCTCTATCCTACCATGGGTGCTCCACTTCCTTGGCAGATCCTTTCTATCCGGGATAGAATCTCTTCTGACAAAGAAGAATCGCCGTTTCCAATTAGTATCATTCTTAGTGGCTTTGAAGATGGTATGTTCTTCACCGGGTTTATGCTTGAACAGATATCGGTGGGATCCAAATGTTGTGAGATCATATATCTCGGCCAATTCCGACATTCCCAGGTTGATTCCTTCTTGCTCAATGATCCTCTCAAGGGTATATAAGACCCTCCAGATCATTGGCATAGCTTGAATATAGGAGATGCCGGTGAGGGAGAAAAAAGATTGGGTGAATTCAGGGAAAGGATACGAATATCCTATTGTGAAAGGGGTGACCGGGAAAGCTACCCAAGTTTCTGAAATGTAGTCACTTAGAATGGTAGGATCAAACGGTTTGAAATAGGTGTTCGCCGGAAAGCAATGCCGAATTTTGTCTCTTTGCCGATCAGTGAAGCAGCACCTCTCATTCGATGACTCCTTGATGATCCCCTGGCTCTTGAGAGGAGTGTCCTTCTTATGATCCTTCGCCGGTGAGGATCTCAGCATCATCTTGATTGTGAAGAAGGTGAAGAAAGAAGGAGCAGAGAAAGAAAACGTAAAGGAGCAAGGGGAAGAGAAATACCTGCTTAATCGTCAGATGTGAATTTAAAGGGAGTTCTCTTGAATTTAAATGTGAAATGATCCCTATCTCTAACTCCTATTTATAATGATGATTCTGCAGGATAGTCACCTCAGTGACATCATGTTCGCAACGGCTAGTACGATTATAACGGCTAGTTATCCGTTGGTTAATTGCGGATAAGAACAAAATATAACTCATTTATTTACATAATTACTCCTTATATTTTGGGGGCAATTATTAGGGGTGGATTTCTAAATGATCAGTGATCCTCATTTACTGTTGGGTTTAGTGATCCTCAATTCTATCTGAAGTAGTGATCCTCAGAAGTGTTGCAGGATCAGGATCATGGATCATCATAAGGATCCTTGTACTAACGGTTGTCTACTTTGAATTTGAAATTCTTTTGCAGGAGTATCAACTTGGACTTGGTCTTGGCGATATTCCTGGAGAATATTCTAAGCCTATTCCGCACGTGCTTGGCCATAAATGGACGTTATGGAGTCGTGGAGGACTTGCACCATTTGCGGAATGTTAGTTAGAGTAGATATTTTCCATTTTTAAAGGGGTAGCGAGCTAATTAGAAACCACTTGGCTATTTTTGGCTACACACACACACTCTTACAACTGCTCTCACCAGTTCTCGTTAACTCACTTGGCGATTACACACTTTTCTACACAATACATGTTTTGGTCAAAAATTACCGAAGCAATTAAGTGATCAAATTAGTTAAGTGAGGTAGTGTGCTAGAAACAAGTGTCGAAAATATGTTAATCAAATTACTTGCAAAAACAGTTTCAGGATACGGCTCAGGATATTGAGTTGTATCGACGATCAAACAATGAGCAAAAAGTAAAGGAAATGACACGAGATGTACGAGGAAAGCCCTTGATCAATCTAGATCGCCGGCATAAAACCTCGGGAGCTGACAATCGCAGCTGCCTTGTTCTTCTTATTGCTTTAAACTTCAGGATACAGTGCAGGATATCAACCAGATCGCTAAGTGTTACAATGAATTTGTGTGAGAGTACAAATTGCGAGAGAACAAGTGTTAGAGTGTAGTGAGTGTGATTGCAGTGAGATTGTTGTGTCCTATTTGATCTGGTGTTCCTCCTATTTATAGTAACGAAATACAAACAAATATTCCTATAAATATGGGATGCTCCGAATATTCCACCACAAACGTTGTAGACCGAGTAATAAGGTTTCAACGTTTTTCTTTGAACGGCCTGGACCGAGTCTTCCGCGGAATAAGTCTTTGTGAACGTTGCTAGCTTCTAACACACGTACCTGCACATAATCCATTAGTAATCCCGAGGATACCGTTCAGGATGTAACCAATATCCTGAACCAGCATCCCGGATGTAAACAGATACTACATAAATAAGATATAGATCAAGATATTTCCCAGGATATGGGCTCAGAATTTCACCCATAACAATTGTCCCCAAAAATGTTACCGTTTGATATCCTAACGGTTACATTTTTTCACAGTGGCCGAGGCAATTAAGAGATAAGACTTCTGATGTGACAACTTTCAACCACCCGGCCTATATTTACTCATCATACCCTATATCTTCTCATCCTCATCTTCTTTTTTACCCACAATCGACAAGAAAAAGGTAATATTCTCTCTCTCATCTTCATAACCATCTTTCATTTTACTCTGGCAAGAATTCAGGCGACCAAATGCCTAGGCAAACGAGGTCCAGTTCAGGCGACTCGGCTCCCACATTCATCCAACAGAATCTTCTCCAAGAACCGGAGAATGAAACATGCACCTTTGATAGTGCTCATCTGTCGGCTTTGAAATCCTCCGGTATCTTTCCGGATGGAACCATATTCCGGCCCTTTGACAGAGAAATCCGCTCAGATATGGTTTCCACTGAGTGGATTTGTTTCAATGCTTTCCCCTTCACCTTAGGGCTACGATTCCCCTTTCCGGACTTCATTACCGAGTTTTTTAACATCACTAAAATTTCTTTCAGCCAAACCATGCCAATGCTTTGGCGTGTTTTGTCTGTTCTTGACCAAATCAAGAGAAACCACATACCTGACCTTTCCGTCCATGACCTCCCTTTAGCCTACAAGCTTAGATGCCATGGCTCATCTAGGTTTCTGTTTTACTCTAGTTCCGGTCCCCCATTGATACTTCGTGCCACCAAAAACGAGGATGGTTGGCAATCCAAGTTTTTCTTCGTAAAAAGGGATTCAATCCCCGGTGGAACGGATTATCCGATGAGATGGTTAAGAAAGGGTAGGACTTAGGGTTTAAGAATGATCTTGTCTCTTATCCTGTCTCATATTCTGAACTAACAAATTTTCATTTTTGTGCAGCTGATTTCAGGAAGATTGCATCTCCTCTTGCAAATTCTCAAGAAAGAATAGACGCCATCAGACTCCTTCCAGAGGCAGAGAGAAGTTTCAATCCATCTCCACCGACTCCAAGCCCTCTTTCCAGTGCCAACATGTCTGGTAAGGATCCTGCAAGATATCCTTCACACATATGTTTTTTATCTGTTATTCATAGGATGGATTTAGAATTTACTCCCTGTGTGCAGATTCCAGCAAAGTCCCAGTCTATCTAGACCTGGACGAACTTGACAGCTATCCAACTCCAGCCACAGTAAAAAAGGAGACTCCTGCTACTACTAGCTCCAAGCCACTCCCGGCTCCCAAGGCCAATCCAAGAACCCGTGCTTCCGCAGCGAAAAAGAGAAAGGGTCTCGAGGTCAGTGCTCCAGGCTCAGAAGGGTTCTCCTATGACGAACTCAGCTTCTCTGACTCCTTAGAGCCAATGACATCCTTCCTCAACAAGGTAATATCCTGACGCATATCCTTCATGTATATCCTGCACATATATCCTGCACGTATATCCTAACAGGATATCCTGGTAGGACGTCTTAGTCAGCATACATTCTAAATTCATACCTGTAATTAATGTGCAGGGCCTCCAGCATTTGCTCCACTTGTGCAATGACGCTTGTGGTACTGTGGCACTTCATGAAGCCAGGATCAAGCAGCTCGAGAGCACCGTTGCTGACCAAGGTGCTATTGCTGAAGCGAAGAGCCGGCACTATGAAAGCTTGCTAAAGAAGGTCACCCAAGATGCCGAGGTCAAACTTGCCAGCGCTCAAATGGATCATGATCAGGCTTTGATCAACTTTCGAGAGGGAATCAAAGCTTCTGCTATCGTCTCCCTGCTGCAAGCACGCATCAAGATGGCCTACGAGGCCAAGGAGACGGGCCTTGTTTGTCCATCTTTGCCAGTTGAATCCTGGGTGGCTAAGTTAAAGGAGCTCGGAGGCAAAGCTGTGCCACTTCCTGCTGAAGCCGGTGAGTCTTCTAAGTCAGCAGAGGTGGTGGTCCAAGCTGGAGAGAAGAAGGATGCTGGAGCTGATGCTGAGATGGTCATTGGTCAGGATGCTGCGCAGGATGCTGGTCAGGATGCTGGAGCGGAGAAGTCTGAGAAAGTTGGAGGAGATGCCGCTGTGTGAGGGCATCTAGGTGGGCGATGACGGATATACGTGCCAAGGCCAGAGCCCACCTTTTTGAGTTTGAATGTTGGTTTGCAGTTCCACAAACAATTTACTTTTCTACATTTTACTTTCCCATACCTGAACAATTTACATTTCCTGCATGCTTTTTGAACAATACAACAGTTGAAGGTGGATGGGTCTCGGTTTGAGATGAAGCCTTCAACTGTTGGGTAAATATGGTTATGAACTATTAGTGCTCTTAGTGGATGTGCCTTGTTTTGAGGTGAAACTAAGAGCACTTCTTTTGGTATGTTAATAATATAACTACTCTTTTGACTTTATTATTATTGTCACACAAATTTTACTTGTGAAAATTGTTTGGTTTGAACATTCTTAGGAACACATATCATAAATATATCCTGGGAGATATCCTGAAAGATATCTTAAAAGGAATATTGAAATATAACCTATAAATTGTCCAAACAAAAAGGAGAGATCATACCAGAGATTCTTAGAGAATCAGTTCCAATCCTTCATCATAAATTTGTCCCCAGTGCATACTTATAAACTTAGATCCATCCTTTGAATCAGAATAATTTGTGTCCCCTGTGTTCAACAAAAACACAAATGTATTTATATTTTGACTCGAATGAATTCCGAATGCCCAAGGGCAGAACCCCTGATATCCTGAAATGAATCCTTAGCATACTGGGGATAAACCCTGATATCTGGGGATAAACCCTAAATTTCATGCGCTACAGGCGAGAGTTATAAACTCCAATTCTTAGAAAGGTGAAAACCTTTAAACCTTTGAGAGTATGAAAATACTCTTTCGTGAGAGAGGGTGATCAATCCTCATATACCTTTAGGATCCAGGATATAGCCAATAGTAACGAAATTGTCAGCCACTTTTACATGAACTGGTCCCGCTACCTTGAACTATACCTAGATAACTTGCGCTCCAGGCGAGGTGTTTAAACCCAATTCGAGAGAAAGGTGAATACCTTTAAACCTTTGAAGGGACCAGGATCCCTTAAAGGTGAGAGAGGGGGCCAATCCTCTAATCTTTCGACTTATCCTGAGCATATATCCTGGAGCTATATCCTGAAAGATATTCTGCAAAACAATTGTAAACTAAGGTGGGTGTTAGCTTGGCTAACACCCCTCCGATGCTTAATTCAGTATTGAGTTTCAAAGGGTAAGTTAAACCAAAACATATTTAAAAAAGATAGAATTCATACCATTCTGAGTTAGAATATTGAATTCTAAACTCACTTGAAGTAAAGCTTGAGATGTATAGCATTCCAAGATCTCGGTAGCATATCCCCTTCCATATTCCTGAGTCGATATGCTCCGTTCCCTGCTTCTGACTCGACTTCATAAGGTCCTTCCCATTTCGGAGCTAGCTTGCCATCGGCAGGATTAGTGGTATTTTGAAAAGCCTTTCTTAGCACCCAATCACCAACTCGAAATCTTCTAGTCCTTATGTTTTTATTATATGCTCTGGATATTCTTTGTTGATATGCTGCTATCCTTAGCCTTGCTGCATCTCTTCTTTCGTCTATAGTATCCAAATCCTGACATAAGAGTTCAGGATTCTGTTCAGGATCCTGCAACATAGATCTTGCAGTAGGTATCGTCATTTCTGTTGGAATCATCGCCTCCGCTCCAAATACCAAGGAAAACGGGGTTTGGCCGGTTGCATTCTTTACCGTTGTCCTATCAGCCCACAAAACAAAGGGTAACTCATCTGCCCATCTTCCTTTTTTGGCCCCAAGTCTCTTCTTTAAGTTATTGACTATTATCTTGTTTGAAGATTCAGCTTGTCCATTCGCTTGAGGATGTACTGGGGTAGATGTGATCATTTTGATTCCCCAACTTTTGCAAAAGTCAGTAGTTCTTTTGCTTATAAACTGGGACCCATTATCATAAATGATCTCAGCTGGTACTCCAAACCTAGTCAGGATATTCCTTTTTATAAAGGATACTACTTCTTGGTCTCTTACTTGGACAAATGCTTCAGCCTCAACCCACTTGGAGAAATAGTCTGTCATGGCTAACATAAAAACTTTTCCTCCCGGAGCTTTTGGTAACTTCCCTACTATATCCATCCCCCACTTCATGAATGGCCAAGGGGAAACTACAGGATATAATGGTTCAGCTGGTTGATGTAGTATGTTACTATGTCTTTGACATGCATCACATCTTCGAGCATATTCTGCAGCATCTTTCCTCATCGTTGGCCAATAATATCCTGTCCTTAATACTTTAAAAAACAATGATCTGCCCCCGGTGTGATTACCACAATCCCCTTCATGTATATCCTGGAGTACTTCTTTGGCTTCAGGATCCTCCAAGCACCTCAAATACGGTCCTGCAAGAGATTTCTTGTATAAAACATTATTTATAATAGTGAACCGTGATACCTTCATCCTAAATGCCTTAGGATTTTCATTTTCGGGGACATGTCCTTCTTTGAGATATCTCATAATCGGAGCCGTCCAAGATTTAGGATCTTGTTCAGGATATTGCACTTCAGGATCCTGAATACCCGCTACTGCTTTATCCTGAGGATTCGTTGCAGGATATAAGACATGTAATATTGGTATTTGGGTCCCTTCAGGTATCCTGATTGATGATCCCAAATTTGCCAAGGCATCTGCTTCAGCATTATCCTCCCTTGGTACCTGTTCAAGTGTAAAAATATCGAAATATCCTGCTAATTTTTTGAGAATATCAAGATATTCTATTAACTTCTCACCCTTAACTGCATAGGATCCATTAAAATGGTTAGTAATTAACAAAGAATCAACATATACTTGCAAATTTCTGATATTCATGCTTTTAGCCAATTCTAATCCTGCAATTAAAGCCTCATATTCTGCTTCATTATTGGTAGCAGGAAATTCTCACCTAATAGCCTGGGGTAATATGTCCCCCTGTGGCGATTTTAGTAGTATTCCTAATCCTACTCCTCTTATATTAGATGCACCATCAGTATATAATGTCCAGGATCCTGAGGATTCTCCTAGCTGTTGAACTTCTAGGTCTACCTCATCCTGAATGTCACTACTAAAATCAGCCACAAAGTCAGCTAAAGCCTGAGACTTTATGGCGTTCCTAGGTTCATATACTAAATCATAGGCACTTAACTTTACTGACCACTTAGCCATTCTACCCGACATTTCCAGTTTCCTAAGTACACTTTTGACAGGATAATTTGTTTTAACGTGTATCCTATGTGTCTTAAAGTAGTGTCTAAGTTTGGTTGATGCCATAACTAATGCTAGTATTAATTTTTCTAAATGAGAATACCTAGTTTCAGCATCCAACAAACTTTTACTAACATAATAAACAGGATATTGCTGACCTTCATGGTCTTTTATAAGAACGACACTTACAGCATTCCCTGATACAGCAAGGTACAGGGATAGTGGTTCACCATTTTCAGGTTTCATCAGTAGAGGTGCGGTTGAGAGATATCGTTTCAAATCCTGTAGGGCTGCTTCATGCTTCTCACCCCACTCGAATTTTTTGTTCTTCTTCAGGATATCATAAAAATCCTTGCATTTTTCTGAAGACCTTGAGATAAATCTATTCAATGCTGCCACTCGCCCTGTTAATCGTTGAACATCCTTCATATTTGAGGGTGATTTAATATCCAAGATGGCTTTAATCTGTTCCGGGCTTGCTTCTATTCCTCTTTTGGTCACCATATATCCTAGGAATTTTCCTGCTCCTACTCCAAAATGGCACTTAGCGGGATTCAGCTTCATATTATACTGATCCAGGATATCAAACGCTCCTTTAATATCCTAGACGTGATCCTGAGCTTTCTTTGACTTTACCACCATATCGTCAATGTACACCTCCATGGTGTCCCCCAGTTTGTCTTTGAACATCATGTTTACCAATCTTTGGTATGTTGCACCTGCATTTTTCAAACCAAAAGGCATAGCTGTATAACAATAAATACCTGTTGGTGTCATGAAGGCAGTATCCTCCTGGTCAGAAGGCTCCATTTGGATCTGTTGAAATCCTGAGGATGCATCCATGAAAGTCAGCATTTCATGCCCAGCAGTGGCATCTACCATTGCATCAATGTGGGGGGAGAGGAAATGGGTCTTTAGGACAAGCTTTGTTCAAGTCTGTGTAATCTACACAGACTCTCCATTTCCCATTTTTCTTCTGTACCACAACCACGTTTGCTAGCCACCTTGGGAACTTGACTTCTCTAATCATTTTGGACTTCAACAATCTTTCAACTTCCTCTTGAATAATTGTATTGCGTTCAGGAGCAAACTTCCTTCTTTTTTGTTGCACGGGCTTGAATGATTTATCAATTCCAAGCTTGTGAGTGATAATGTCTTTGGATATGCCTGTCATATCCTCATGCTTCCATGCAAACGTCGACATCCTGCATTTTAAAAAGTTAATTAACTGCTCTTCAATATCCTGAGGGATATTGGTTCCCACGAGCACCGAAATATCGGGATTATCCTGGTCGAGGATAATTTTCTTCACATCCTGCTCCGGATCCTCCACGATATCCTGGGCCCGTGTCTTTAATTGCTATGCTGCACTAGGTTTGGTTGAGGATTTCATTGAGGATGAGTAGCATTCTTTCGCCTCCTGCTGATCGCTATCAACTTTAACAACCCCCCAAGGGGTAGGTATCTTGATGCATTGGTGATATGTTGATGGCACTGCCTTCATATCGTGAATCCACGGTCTTCCCAGTATAATGTTATAGCAGGATAGAGAGTCCATCACACAGAAACGCTGTATCGAGTTAACTCCTTCAACGTACACCGGCAACTTTATCTTCCCACTGTGTTTCTGGCCTCTCCACTGAACCCAACAAGCACGGTAGACTTTGAAGTGATATCCATTGGAGATACATTCATTCTTTTAAGTGTCTCTAGTTGGATTATGTTGACGGAGCTGCCATTATCAACCAATATCCTGCGTACAAAATGGTTAGCCACATATAACGTTATTACCAGAGCATCATGGTGAGGATCCTGGACAGTATCCCTGTCATCAGCATCAAATGTGATCACTTTGTCAGTTGTGAGTGTAGTCATCCTGACAGGTTTGTCTCCCCTTTCGGCCTTAGCTTCCTTTGCATGTCTCTTTGCTGCCGAATACGAAGTCCCACAAATGTCGGATCCTCCCGAAATGAAGTTGATTATCTTGGCATCCGCGGGAGGTGATGCCGCTCGCTCAGGATCCTTCTCAGTATCCTGACCCTTATTCTTCTTTCTCCCTAAGAGATCTTTCAAATATCCCTTGCTTAGAAGATAGCTTATTTCTTTCCTCAAAGCGATGCAATCCTCAGTCATATGTCCGAAATCTTCGTGGAAAGCACACCATTTTGATTTGTCTTTCCAATCCGCTTTTTGTTGATTCTTTCGAGGCCATCTTGCCTTGTCCCCTAGACCCTGCATGGCATACATCAATTCAGGAATGTTTACAGAAAAGCAATATTCCGATAATTCAGGATACTCTTCAGGATCCTCATCCTCGACAGCATTCACTCTCTTGTTCTCATTTCTGCCATATGGCTTAGGCCGATACGACTTGAATGAGGATTCTGACTTCCTGTTAGTTGACTCATAAGTGTTGGATGAGTTCATCCTTTCTTGCATCTTTCTGTCATCTTCCAACCGAATGTATCTTAGGGCCCTGTTCCGAGCTTCATCCAGGTTCCTGCATGGGTTCATTACAAGGTCTTGGTAAAATTGAGAATCCTTTTGCAACCCCATCTTGAAAGCTTGCACAGCTGTCGCAACATCAAGATGAGGAATGTCTAGTGATTCCCGCCTAAACTTGTTCACATAATCCCTAAGGGATTCCTAAGGCCCTTGTGTTATCCTGTAGAGATCACTTGTTAATTTTTCGAAGCTTCTACTACAAGAAAACTGACTATTAAATAAATTTACTAAGTGAGCAAAAGATGTAATTGAATGTGGAGGCACATTCAAGAGCCATTTCAAAGCTGATCCGGTCAAGGTTGAACCAAAACCCTTGCACAAGCATGCTTCCTTGAGATCCGGAGGGATAGGGTTAATCTCCATCCTTTCCCTATACTGAGCAATATGCTCTTCAGGATCCGTTGTTCCGTCATAAAGCTTCATGTTGGGGGTTTGGAACCTCTTTGGGATCTCAGCATCACAGATAGGATATGCAAAACGAGATATCTTGTGGCTGTCTTGAGACACTTCCGGGATTGGCTGGACCACCCCGGGTACACTTGATATCATGTCCTTCAACTTCTGAAGTTCCCTAGTAAGTGCCGATGTCACACCTGTATCCTGCAAAGATCCACTATTGTTAGTAGCATGAGTATTATTATTATTTGACACGTTACCCGTTGGAGGATTTTGCCCATATCCTGAAGCATATCCTGAGCTCCTTATGGTCGACATCCTGACCGAGGAGGGTATTTCAGGAGTATGATTTTGAGGAAGGCTGGGCACAATATTCCCCCTGTTATCCTCAGTATACACAGCCGAGCTGAAGTTCAACATTCTGGGATGTAATGGGGTGACAATATCCTCAGCAGATCTGCTCGAGCCAGACTTCAGGAGTTGTATTTCCCTTAAAAGCATTTGGTTTGTTTCCTGTTGTTGCCTCATTTGTTCCTACACACTTCCAAATAAGGTTAAAATTTCATCGTTAGAAGCTAAAACGGGAGCAGATCCCTGGATACTCCGAGTAGGGATAACATCTTGAGATTGCGTAGAAGCTGGCATCCTTGGAGGAGGTGGTGGAAGCACCGAACCGGTAGTGGCAGAAGTCATAGCAGACATAGTAGAGGAACTCATGTTTGATCTTGAGGCCATTATGGACAATGTAGCAAAAAGTTTTGAAAATAAAAAACCGATTAGCGATTTAACAAAAAATTTTAGTAAAGAGAGCACCACTTGCCCCACGGTGGGCGCCAAATTGTTTTGGTCAAAAATTACCGAAGCAATTAAGTGATCAAATTAGTTAAGTGAGGTAGTGTGCTAGAAACAAGTGTCGAAAATATGTTAATCAAATTACTTGCAAAAACAGTTTCAGGATACGGCTCAGGATATTGAGCTGTATCGACGATCAAACAATGAGCAAAAAGTAAAGGAAATGACACGAGATGTACGAGGAAAGCCCTTGATCAATCTAGATCGCCGGCATAAAACCTCGGGAGCTGACAATCGCAGCTGCCTTGTTCTTCTTATTGCTTTAAACTTCAGGATACAGTGCAGGATATCAACCAGATCGCTAAGTGTTACAATGAAATACAAACAAATATTCCTATAAATATGGGATGCTCCGAATATTCCACCACGAACGTTGTAGACCGAGTAATAAGGTTTCAACGTCTTTCTTTGAACGGCCTGGACCGAGTCTTCCGCGGAATAAGTCTTTGTGAACGTTGCTAGCTTCTAACACACGTACCTGCACATAATCCATTAGTAATCCCGAGGATACCGTTCAGGATGTTACCAATATCCTAAACCAGCATCCCGGATGTAAACAGATACTACATAAATAAGATATAGATCAAGATATTTCCCAGGATATGGGCTCAAAATTTCACCCATAACAATACACTATAGTGATCCTTGTACTTAGCTCGCTATCATCCGAAGTTGTAATAGATTTCTTGTTTAATTTGAATTGGTGATCGGTAGTTTCCATCACCCGAGGTTTTTTATGCCGGAGATCATTCATTGATCAAGGGCTTTTTCCTCGCATAAATCTTCGTGTCACTTATTCATTACATTTCAATCCTCGTTGTTGTTCATCAATTCAAGCATCATACCTCACAACAGAAAGTTTGGTTACATTATCATTGCTTGATTTTTGACCAAAACAAATAGTAAGGATCCTTGATCCTCAGACTCCCTGCATTATCCATTAAGGATCTGTGATCTAGTCCCAGTCTCAGGATAGATGATCCTTAGCATAAAATCCATGCACTTACAATTGCCCCCAAAATGTGAGGAATAAGTTGTAGCTAAATGAGTCATATTTTCGTTGGAATCAAATTACTCATTTCAAGGAAACCGACTGTTGTAAGCGGACTAGCCATTACAGTCTGACGTCACTAATGAGACTCCCCCTCCAACAAACATCATTTTAAATAGGTTAGAGATAGGGTTAGGATTCACCATTTAAGTTGAAGATATTTCCCTTAAATCCTCATTCGAAGATCAAGAATGTATCATCCCTTCCCCTTTCTCTCAAATTCTGTTCATTATCTTCTTCTTTCTTCCCCAAAATCCATGGCAAAGATGACCAGCCGGTCCTCACCAGTTAAGGATCCTAAGAGTAATAGCCCACCGAGGAGTCAGGACCTCATAAAAAATCCTTCATTGGAACTCTGTCGCTTCACTGATCCAGAAATTGATCAGTTACACCATTGTTTACCTGAGGCAAAAATATTCAGGCCATTTGACTCTTCGATGAAGAGTGATTGCAAGTCCGATGTCTGGATCAACTTTCCTGCTTCCTCATTCCAGATTGGCTATAGCTACCCTTTTTCGGCGTTCACACAGAGCTTCTTTACCCTCACCAGCTTGTGCTACATACAAGCCATGCCGGTGCTGTGGAGAGTCCTTATCACACTCGTGCATATCATAGATTTAGGGCATAGATTTAGGGCTATCTGAATTGAACCATATGTACAACTTGGTTAGCCATGGGTCTTACCATTTCCTTTTCAAAGCTATGCCACAACAACCCCATCCACTCCTTAAAGTCACCAAGAACGATACCAATTGGAGAAATCAGTTCTTTTTTTGTAAGGAGAGATTCCATTCCCAATGGAAATCATCTTCCTAAAAAATGGAACACCCAGGCTAGGATATAGGATTCTTGGGCTAGGATCACAGAGAGTTCTTTTCTTTTCTGAAGAGGATAACTGATGCTTATTTTTTTGTTTATGCAGCTATCACCTTATCAAGCTTACAAGACACACCTGCCACACCTGAAAGACTCATCGCCTTCTGGAATCTTGAGAAAGCTGTTAGAACATACCAACCAAGGATAAAGGATTCAGAAGAAGCTTCCTCAGCCTCCTACACCATGTCAAGTAAGTATCCATATATGTAAGTATTTAATTAAAGATAAATGATGAATACTTATCTGTTTCATATGTTTGTAGGTGCTGCTAAGTCATCCAAGTCTACCTCCCGGTTCAGAGTGAGTGACATTGAAGGTATCGTCTCCCCCAAGTCTATCAAAAAGGAGCTAGTCACAGGCCAAAGCCTTCCTGAGGTCAAGGACACCACCACCAGGGCCAAAGAAGGAAGCAAAAGGAAGAAACCCAGTAAGCCCTCTGGTCATCTCTCCCTGATTGAGCAACAGCTCTATTAAGCCGTCTCCAAGGTAAGGATCACGTATCCTGCATCCTGTCTAAGGATCACTGATTCTGAATAATGTATCCTTTGCTTGCAGAAATTTTTTGAGATCCAAATCCTTCAAGGCCAACACTTGGCTGATGCAGAGGAACGTATCTTGGACCTCCAGACCATGGCAGCTGCCAAGGACAAAAGAATCTCCCATCTAGAGAAGGAGAATAAGGCGTTGCAGAAGTAGGTTCTTGTTGCTGAAATAACTGCCAACAAGTAGCGATTGGAGATCATTGATGAAGCCAAAAACTCTGCTGCTATTGTGACCTTCAAGATCAAGCTCCGGATGGCTAGAGAGACTACTGATCCTTCCTTCAACAGGGCTGAGTGGGACGTTGCTGCTTGGAGGAAAAGGCTACAGGAGCTTGGGGATGACGAGGAGCCTGAGGAGGTGCTGACCATTGAGGCTGGTGAAAGTGGTAGTAAGGATCCTGAGGATGCGGCAGCAGTTGGTGGGAGCGGTGAAGCTAAGGTGGATGATGCAGTGAAGGAGTAGGCTGCAACAAATGGGTGATGATGGATATTATAAACGAGGCCGGAGCCAATTTTTTAGGATTTGTGGTTGTTTTTGGTTAATGGTTTTTTGATTTGAACAATTTGGGGTTGTAACGAAACAGTATTTTTTTTAGGGT
Organism: Helianthus tuberosus; assembly: GCA_030545235.1. Taxonomy (NCBI): domain Eukaryota; kingdom Viridiplantae; phylum Streptophyta; class Magnoliopsida; order Asterales; family Asteraceae; genus Helianthus; species Helianthus tuberosus. Next base: position 23,814 of record JARYGA010022229.1, read on the forward strand.
TAAGGATCATTGATCAAGGATCACATATCCTGTTGTCATAGGTTAAGGGTAACATTAATAAACCAAAAATAAAACAAAGGCAAATGAAGGATCATACCAGTGAATCCAAGTTAGGATTTTGAATCCTTAACACTTACAATTATGTTAACATGAAATAGGAATTAGCAAAAATTTAGGATCCGGGATCCTTAGCTGTTTAGTTTTGTGAACCTGTAATAGTATATAACTTGGGACTAAGCCAAATATCAAATGAAAGAATCATTAGTTACTAGGGACAAGCCCAAAAAGCTGGGGACAAGCCCAAAAAACTGGGAACAAGCCCAAAAAATTGAAGACAAGCCTAAATATACTTGTGTAAACTGGAGTATTGCCCAAACTGGCGACTATCCCAACGTGAGTGACATGAAAACGCCAAAACCTTAGCTAACGTGAAAACGTTAGAAACCTTATGAACGGATGTATGGTACGTCTACTATTATACTTAGGATCATGCATAGCAATGAAATTATCAGCCCATAAAGCGGGTACTGGTCCCATTGCCTCGAACTATACTTGGATAACATGCGCAACTGGCGAGGGTGTCAAAACCCAATTCGTGTGAAAGGTGAAGACCTTTAAACTGTAGAAGGTAGTGGATACCTTAGACTGGGGACAAGCCCAAAAACTTTAGGGAGGGGGCCAACCCCTTGATCCTTTGTCACAAATGCAAATAATTCTACAAAACTCAACACTTTGATGAAAATGGATGTCATAAATCTAACATCCTTTCCTTATAATGAATTAAATAAATGACTTGTGAAATAATAAGCAAATCATTACCAGAATGAGGATTATATATCCTCTGAGGATCCTCAAACATGAATAAAGTATTAGGACATCTAAAGATCCTCAATCCTTTTTACATGAAATACTTCTTTAGATGAACAACATTCCAAGCTCTTGGTAAGAGGTCACCATCCATTGTTAACAAACGATATGCCCCCTTTCCTGCCTCAGCTTCAATTAGACAGGGGCCGTCCCATTTTGGTGCTAGCTTGCCATTAACAGGATTTGTGGTATTTTGGAATGCCTTCCTTAATACCATGTCACCAACTGGAAACTTCCTGACCCTGACATTCTTGTTGTAAGCTCCAGCCATTCTTTGTTGATAACTAGCCAACCTTATCCTTGCCAAATCCCTGAGTTCTTCTATGGTATCTAGGTCTTGAGCTAAGTTTTCAGAATATCCTTCAGGATCACGGATGCTTGTTCTTGTAGTAGGGACTACCATTTCTGTAGGGATCATAGAGTCAGCTCCAAAGACTAAAGAGAATGGAGTTTGATCAGTAGCATTCTTGGGAGTTGTTCTATCAGCCCATAATACATATGGTAATTCTTCTGCCCATTTCCCTTTCTTGGATCCAAGCTTTTTCTTCAAGTTGTTGATGATGATCTTGTTGGATGGTTCTGCCTGGCTGTTAGCTTGTGGGTGGACTGGTTTTGATTTTATCATCCTAATCCCCCAGCTGTTACAAAATTTAGTAGTTCGGCTCCCAATGAATTGGGATCCATTGTCACAAACAATTTCGGAAGGTATACCAAATCTAGTAATGACATTTCTTTTGATAAAGGATATAACTTCTTTTTCTCTGACTGGTGCAAAGGCTTCAGCTTCTATCCACTTGGAGAAGTAATCAGTCATAGCTAACATGAATACTTTTCCTCCTGGTGCCTTAGGAAGTTTGCCAACTATGTCCATTCCCCATCTCATGAATGGCCAAGAAGAGGATATAGGATGCAGAGGCTCTGCTGGTTGATGTAGGATATTACTATGTCTTTGACAGGCATCACACTTCTTTGCATACTCCACAACATCCTTCTTCATTATGGGCCAATAATAACTTGTTTTAAGGATCCTTGAAAACAGTGCTCTGCCCCCAGTGTGATTCCCACAATCTCCTTCATGAAAATCCTTTAAAACTTCTTGAATCTCTGGATCCTCAATGCACCTTAAATATGGACCTGCAAGAGACCTTTTATATAAGATGTTGTTTAATAATGTAAATTGAGATACCTTAATTTTGAAGGCTCTAGGATTTTCCCCAGCAGGAATGTCTCCATTATGTATATAATCCAGGATAGGAAGGATCCAGGATCCTGAACTTGACTGTGCACCATCACTGGGTATAACTGCAGAATCCTCCACTATCTCCATGGTTATGTTATCGTCAATTGCAGGAGTTAAGATATGGATGACGGGTATCTTCACATCCTCTGGAATCTTCAATGATGATCCAATATTAGCTAGGGCATCAGCTTCTGTATTTTCTTCCCTGGGTACTTGTGTTAAACTAAAAAAGCAAAAGAATCTGCCAATTTATTGACTATTTCTAAGTACTTGATTAGTTTTTCACCTTTTAAAACATAAGAACTGTTATGGGTGGTTTTCTGAACTCATATCCTGGAATCATATCTTGTCTTTATTATTTTGATTATGACCAGGATACCGGATCAGGATATTGGTAACATCCTGATGCAGTATCCTGGCAGTTACTAATTATTCACGTGCAGGTCATGGCTGCAGTCTCATAACGTTCATGTGGACTTATTCTCCTGAAGACTCGCTCTAATCAGTTGGAAGAGGGACGTTGGAAGAGGGACGTTAAAGCCGGAAGAAGAGGTTTCTAACGTTCAAAAAGGAATATTCTGGAGTATCCCTAGTTTATAGGATAGTTAGTTCAATATTTGTAACTATAAATAGAAGGCCAGATCGATAGGAACACACACTTCACAATCTCTGCTCTCGAACTCACACTTCTTTTTCTTTCTATTACGCACTAACAGTCAACACTTATAACCACTGTACCACTTAGCATCGATCTAGGCCATATCCTGCACTGTATCCTGAATATTGAAGTAATAAGAAGAACAAGGCAGCCGACGATTGTCAGCTCTCGAGGTTTTATGCCGGAGATCTAAATTGATCAAGGGCTTTCCCCGTATATCATGTGTCCATTTTTACTTTTTCAGCTCATTGTTTGATTGTTGATATAGTTTCATATCCTGAGACTATATCCTAAAACTGTTTTTGCAAACAAACCAACCAACATATTTTCACAAGTTTTGCTAGCACACTACCTCACAAACTAATTTGATCACTTAATTGCTTCGGTAATTTTTGACCAAAATAATTTGGCGCCCACAGTGGGGCAAGTGGTGTTATTCTTACTAAAAACCTTGCTAAAATCTTTACTTGGTTTTCTTTTTTTGAAACTTTTTGCATAACTATTTTCAATGGCTTCTAAATCAAACATGAGCTCTTCTACCATGCCTGCTACAACCTTTGCCACAACCGATTCAGTGCTTCCACCACCTCCACAGATGCCGGCTCCTACACAGCCACAGGCTCCTCCTAGGAGGGTTGAGACTCACACATCCTGGGACACTCTTCCTACTCAAAATGTCAACAGATCTGGTGTTCCAGGGGGAACTACTATTATGGCTTCTAATGATGAAATTCTAACTTTGTTTGCTAGTATACAGGATCAAATAAAGCAACAGCAGGAAACTAACCAGATGCTAATAAAAGAAATACAACTCTTGAAGTCTAACTCCAAGAGACATGCTGAGGATACCGTCACTCCCTTGCAGCCTAGAACCCTGAACTTTAGTTCAGCGGTGTATACTGAGGATAATCAGGGCAATGTTGTACCAAGCCACTCCCAGGGTCATGCTCCTGAGACACCCTCAACAGTTAGGGTATCAACTGTGAGGGGCTCAGGATATGCTCCAGGATATGGCCAGAATCCTCAAGCTGGTAACGTATCTATGTAAGTCCCCTATTCGTATGGATCTTTCACAGAATTGTCTTTCCAATCAAGAGTGCGGAATCCTCTTGATCAGAATATAACAGAAACAAGTAGAAAACAGAAATCAGCAATCACTTTCAAACCGGGTTTTCTATTGATTATCCAACTTGCAGTTTACAATCAATTAAAACCCTAACCAACACTAATTTCGTCCAAGCCCTAGCTCTCACGAAATTCTATCTCTCACAAACTGTTTTGGCTGATTAACCTAAACCCTAAAGCCTAACCTTGTTTATATAACACAAGGTTACTACTTGGGCTTAGTTAAACATCATGGACTGCGAATTGGACAGGCCCAATTCGCCCCCCATCACCCAATTCATTGGGTTTAGTTAGCCCGAACATCACAACTAACTATTACAAAGCTAAACCCGCTAACTGTTTATCGTTTATCTAATTACAAGATGTCCAAAGACCAAATCTAAGCTGTTGTCACAAACATGCACTAACAAACTCCCCCTTGACAATAGCTTCATAAAATAACTTTGTCTTCAGTCATCTTGCAATCTTCATGTAGTCTTGCACTGTCTTTGGTCTTTGGATAGCTTCAGCTTCAATAGCTTCTGTCAGCAACAGACTCCCCCTAAGCTGATGCATCCAATCACCAAAGCTTCAAAAACTTTAGCGTTTGAGTAAACTCCAGTTCAGCATTTGAATAGCACTCTTCAATCTCTTCAACTTTGTCTGCAATATAGAAAGGAGGTTCTACCATGCATCCAATCAAACTCTCATCTTTATAGCAACTCAGCAACACACTGCTTCAATCTGTTTACTATAAAACAAACATCTCGAGAAACCATAAGAATTTTTCAACAAAGTTAAATAAATTATTATTTTTCAAGAGATTTGTTAAACTGTATAACAGATTAAGCATTTTCCAATTTATCACCAACACACAAAACTTTTTAATCACACATCCTATAACCCGCATGATTTAAATTTTGAACTCACTTTCCAACACTGTCTCCCCCTATCAGTAACAATTCCTCCAAGAATAACAGTTTTCCGTACGTTAAGAATTTTAAACAGAAAAAGACACTATTTTTGTATTTTTGTATTTTCTGAAAGCAAATAAATACGAAAAGCAATAAACACTCTATTTTTGTGAGAATCACTGGTAAGAAGATCATATCAGCACAATCAAACTGTTTCACACTATTAGATAATTCTTTAGTTAATCTTTCATGAAAAGCAGTCCAAGACGATTACTAGTATGTTTGTCCTCTTAAACAAAATGCATGAACATTTCAAGTACCATTACCGTATGATACGTTAAGGTAATTTTAATTCTGATATATTAATGTGTCCCACTTCAGGATATACCCCCACGATCAAGGTATGCACAAAGATTCATCGTAGTAGGTGAGTATACTGAATTCATCCTTTTAAGATATCCTGAATCAAATCCTGGAAATATAAACAACACACTCTATCATGCAAGTATCTTCCCTACCACATATTTCACAAGTCCAATCCAGATTTCTGAAATCTTAACTGGGAATAGGTTGAGAAGAGAACAGAATAGATCTTTAGGAGAGATGGTATAATATACAGATCAAATGAGATTTCTCAGTTTGATATAGGTTTATTGGGTTTCATTTGGGCACTAGAGGGCCTCTTTCGGGTGTATTAGATCTATAGCGCGACAACGTACAGCTAGGTCAGCATGTATCTGGATGCAGCAGAAGCTGTCGTTGCCTAGCACCTCCAGGTCAGCATATATCTGGATGCAGCAGAGGAGGTACACGACTTTTTTTCAGAGAAGATTTCAGAATCAGATCAAAATTGTGTGTATCGGGACAACATACAGACATTCAAATAGAAATGTGCTAATTCCAAGTGACTTTCTTTCCTGAGGTCATGTACAATTTTAGTTCTGAACAGAAAAACAGTCAAGATATCCCTAGATGAAATAACAGTATAAAGACCCAAAACTTCAGATTTTGGCAATCTATCAACGCAAGATTTAAGGTCATTAAACCATACAACACTGATGTGTTCCCCACTCATACACAGTTTATTTAAGTTTATATCACATTGGTAAGTTGATTATTTCATGCTTTTTGCCTACTGGTACATCATATGATGAAGCTGCTATCACACTTATGCAATTTAATTTCAATTTCAGTGTGACAGTCTAACTTGCTGATGTACTATCATTTCTTCTTTTTCACACAGTGATAACTCATTTTTGTTTTTCATTTTTTTTATGTTTTTGATTTTTCAATTTTTTTTATTTTTGATTTTTAAGAAAAGCAGTAAACTATTTACAAAAATTCTTATGAAAAACCAGTTATTCAGGATTCCTCATCCCGTTGAGTTCGACTAAGTGTTCAAAGCGAGCCCTGTCAAAAGCTTTAGTATAAAGATCTGCCAGGTTATCTTCAGTGTCAACTCGATGTAATTCAATTAGTCGTTTTTCAGCACAATCCCGTATAAAATGATGACGTATGTCAATATGTTTTGTGCGACTGTGTTTCACGGGATTGTTTGTGATTGAAATAGTGGCATTATTGTCTATCATAATAGGAGTACGAGTGAAATCCAAACCGTAATCGCGCATCTGCTGTTGAATCCAGAGAACCTGAGAGCAGCAGCTACCCGCAGCAATATATTCAGCTTCACACGTAGATGTAGACACACAGGATTGCTTCTTGCATTGCCAAGACACGATCCTGCCTCCTAAGAACTGACAACCACCTGTTGTAGACTTTCTGTTCGACTTGCATCCTCCAAAGTCTGAGTCAGTGTAAGCGACAAAATTCAGATCACTATCAGCTGGATACCACAACCCAAGTTTAGGTTTCCCCTTCAAGTAACGAAGAATACGCTTCACTGCTTTCATGTGTGACTCTTTTGGATTTGCCTGATATCTGGCACACAAGCATACTGCAAACATAATGTCAGGTCTTGAAGCAGTCAAGTACATTAGAGAACCAATCATTGCCCTGTATTGAGTAGGATCAACGTCTTCAGTACTTTCATGATCTGGGCCAAGATTGTGATTTTCACAAATGGGTGTGTTGAAAGTAGAGCAATCATTCATTTTGAACCGACTCAAAATGTCATACACATACTTTGTTTGATGAATAAACATCCCATCCTCCTTCTGTTCAACTTGTAATCCCAGAAAGTAAGACAACTCACCCATAGCGCTCATTTCAAACTTGCTCTTCATCACCTGCTCGAACTCTTTACACATGCTCTCATCTGACGACCCAAAGATGATGTCATCCACGTACACCTGTACTAGCAGAAAATCTTCCTTCTTCCTCTTGATGAACAGTGTACTGTCAATCTGACCTCTTTCAAAACCATTCTTGATCAGATGTGTAGACAGTGTCTCGTACCACGCCCTGGGAGCTTGATGTAACCCATACAAAGCCTTATCAAGTTTGTACACTCGATCTGGATAATCTGGATCAACGAACCCATCTGGTTGTGAGACATACACCACTTCTTGGACTTGCCCGTAAAGAAACGCACTCTTCACGTCTAGTTGGTAAACTTTGAAGCCCTTGAATGTTGCGAAGGCTAAAAACAAACGAATTGCCTCCAACCTTGCCACTGGTGCAAACACTTCATTGTAATCAATCCCTTCTTGCTGATTGAAACCTTTTACCACCAATCGAGCCTTGTTTCGCGTCACTATCCCTCTGTCATCCTTCTTGCACTTA